>CAWUFQ010000012.1:930000-1097500 GCA_963921405.1 Cepaea hortensis
TTAACTAATAATACTCTTTCTGAGATTTTCCGAAATTCTTTAACTGCCCCAGCATTCATTTGATCCAAAATTATGCCAATTTCCCTTTTGTAGTCCTTCCCTTCGGATTAAATAATTCTTCACGTATCTAAATATTGTTTTCATCGCACCTGGCCATCGCATTTCACAATATGTACGAGTATTAACAACAATTTGTTATTATGCATGTGGCAAGAAATCATAAAATTTTACTTCCTAAATTTACTTCCTTAGTCTCTTATAGCCGGGCTCCCTGGTCAAGAGGTTACACGAATTTCTCCGTAATATAGTATACTCTCGTAAGTAAGGTAACGTTGCGCGAGATTCGGTAGCTGTTCTCTCCTCGTCGGTAACTGATGGGGTATGTCAGCGGGTCGCTCAGAAAGCAATGGCAAATTACTGAGCGTAATCTTGCATAGAAATCAACAATCAGTTGAAAGATGCTGATGTTGACAGCAATGTCCTGTAAAGGATATGCGAACAAAAATAGTATGTTATAGCATATATCAATTAGCATAACAAGAGGCTAGCAATGCGTTGATTAATCACCCCTTTTAGGAACAATTCTGTCTATACGGGTTGTGGTGAACTGACCATCATCAATAAAAATGTAGTAGGGGACATAAGTACATAACATTTATGTCAAGGGAATATACTCAAAGTAAATCAATTGTATTATTTGATTTAAATAATAGTAGCATTTCTCTTAGCATGTTAAGGAAATTTCTTAGCAATTAGCAAAATATATTTTTGCATAAAACACATGTAAAACATTAAGAAAACTTTTAATATTTTGTTAAATTGTAAAATTATATTTTGCATGTGAGAATTTTATACCGGACTTTGATATTTCCCCACGATATTACATTCAATGATTTTGTTCTTTCAAAAGTACTTGTGCAACATAACATGAAATATAATTTTTGGCCGTCCTTGACTTTGGGACGTAATTTGCAAATAACCATGCGTGTCTTTGGCATTTGGCTACGGTTAAGTGTAGATTTATCTGCCTTTGGTCTGGCTAAAGTAAAGAGACGGTCACCAACTACCTAACTTAACTCACCGTCCACTAAAACTGGCTGTGCGCCTTGGCGGGACTAAGGGCTCACAGCAAAAGCAGGGGGACGCGGAGGCCGCAGAGTGTTGCTATATCCTCTGGGGAAACCGTCAGCCCTAAAAAAACAAAAGCAATTAGGCACATAACTGAAGTCGGAGTTGGTGTTCGCCTAGTAATCCATCCATCATGTACCATGCCGGTAAGCGTGGGCGGTCATGTTTCACCACTTTCACTCGATCACCATTCAGGAGGTATTGACACCTGGTGAATTTTCAGTGCAAGCTAGAGATATCTTGATAACTGCAGCCAAAGATTAAATTCTGACCAAGATAAAGCAACATAAGCCACTGATTACATCAGACACGTTAGAATTAACAAAACAACGAAGGGAACTGAAACAGAAAGGAGGTGAATTCGATAACAGCAGGATGAAGTATAAATCTTTAACTCGAAAAATAAGAAAGAATACACGAAAGGACAAAAAGCAATATATACAAGATTGCTGTACCAGAATAGAGCAATATCATAAGACTGGGAGAGATTACGAAATGTTCAAAGAAATGAAGTTATTGACAAGAAATGTTCAACCTCAATTGAATGTTATCTGTGACACGATGGGAATTATCTTAACAGAACCTAGACAAATTCTAGAACGATGGCAGGAGTACTGCAGTGGAATGTATGATATGAGTAACCGTGAGGATATGAATGAGATGCATGAGCCAATGACAACAGAGACAGAACCTGAACCCTCATTAGATGAAATTGCATGGGCAATAAAGAAACTGAAGAATGGTAAATCACCTGGATGTTATGAGATACCAGCTGAACTAATTAAAGCGGGAGGGAAAGAAGGCATACATATCTATCACGCATTATGTAAAAATATATGGTATATGGCCAAAAGATTGGCAGAGAACTCTATTCATTCCAATACCCCAAAAAGGCAACCTGAAATTATGCACCAACTATAGAACTGTTGCCCTGATCAGCCATGCAAGTAAAATTCTACTAAAAATCATAATGGGAAGGCTTCGTAAGAAAATGGAAGAAGAAATTAACGTGGTTCAAGCTGGATTTAGAGAAGGAAGAGGAACAATGATCACATTCTCAACATGCGTTTCATAATAGAGAAGTGCAAAGAATTTAATGTAAACCTAGTGTCGTCTTTTGTGGATTATTCAAAGGCATTTGACTGTGTACAACATCAGAAACTTAGGAAAATCATGAGGAATGTGGGATTTCCATCACATGTAATACAACTCATAAGAATGCTCTATCTAGACCAACAAGCAGTGGTTAGAATAGATGGCGAGACATCAGACTGGTTTGACATCCAGCAAGGAGTCCGTCAGGGATGTGTGTTGCCCCCTATTTGTTTAACCTGTACGCCGAAAATGTAATGAGAAATGTAAGATATGATATAAACAGGGAGCTATATGACGCCCTAAATATCGGTGGTCATGATACACCAGAGATTTGGTATGCTGATGATACAGTATTGCTTTCCACAACACAAAATGGTATAGAAAACCTAATAGCCTCAACCCAATTGAATAGTGAAAATCACAACTTTTATCTTAACATAGCAAAAACAAAGATAATGCATACAGATAAAACTACTATGGAGAAAGAAATACATGTTAAATGCATTTGAATATAAATGTTATAGATGAGTTCTAAGAATATCTTGGGTAAAGAAAAGAACAAATGTATTTATACTTCAAGAGCTGAATATGAATTGAAGAAGGTTGCCTATTAAAGACGATAAAACAAAGAATATTGAAATATTTTGGTCACTTGAAACGTTACGAAAGTTTGGAGAGAACAATAATGGAGAGGTATATGCCTGGGAAGAGACGAAGAGGAACGCCAAAGAGAAGATGGGTGCAGGATGTGGCGGATGATCTCCAGATTGGTGTATCGGACGCGGAACATCTTGCTTATGAACAAGAAGTTTTCCGGAAGGTTGTTATGGGAGCGAGGTTCTGCAAAGAACATGCTACTGAATGAATGAGGGTGAAATCATTATCAACACCGGGCGCCCACGTTCTCTCCCCGAGGGTGTAATGGCTTCTAGGCAGACACACTTTGCGATGTCGATATTGGAAAGGCACGATAACAAATGTCTCGAAGGTGAAACAAATGTCTCGACAAGAGAAACGGGAGTCATGCCACAGACGGGCCCGCCTCCTGACTGTGGAGCGACGGTAAAGATTAGGCTTTGGCGAGGTAGGGGGGGGGGGGAAGTGTCCACTTCTGATGATCAGAAACTGCCTGTCGTGCTTGCTCCTCGGCGGAGTTTTTACAACATGGGTTTTATTTACAAAAGATCAGTGCCGGTTTTAAAGGGCAGACGTGCAACATTATATTAATAAGCTGAGTTCAATATGCAGCAGATATAATATGAATATAAATACAACCAAAACTGAAGTAATGCAAGTTAGCAGATCTCCTGATCCACTATATAAACTGATAAATAATACACTTCTGAAACAAGTTACTAAAGAAATTTAATATCTAGGGAGTATGATCTTAGAAGATGGCAGAATAGACAGAAATTGAAATCAGCTGTCATAAAAAAGTGAGCTTATATATCAAAATTCACCCATTCTGAAACAGTCAAATATGCCTATGTCCGGAAAGCAACAGATAATAAATAGCATATTCACACCAATACTATGCTACCAGTGTTAAACAAGGACATTATCCAAATCACTCTTACGCAAAATCAACACCTGCTACATGAGATGTGTGAGAAGAACTGCCAACTTAACTATCCAAGGCCGAATAAGAAATGTTTTGAAAAGATGTTATCAGACACAGTGAAATCAGCATCTTGTGCCACATATATTGAAAGGCAGAAGATCAAATGGTTCGGCCATCTCGTTAGAATACAACACCATCAACTACCAGCACTAGCCTTACATCAAAGGACATCTGCTACGAGAGCAAGAGGTCGCCCGTGAAGAAAATGGACTGAGGACATGAAAGACAGTGTATAATCACGCGGAAAGATACTACCCGATGCCATGTATCTGACACCGGTTCATCAATTATTCTTCCCCACGACGATTGACGGCAAAAGTGGGTGATGATGATGATGATGACGATGATGATGATGATTATGATGATGATGATGATGATGATGATGATGATGATGATGATGATGATGATGATCCATGTGTATAATCATCTTCAGGTGCCTGGTCTGGAACAGATATCGACAATCTTGTCCCTACAATCCTGTCATCAGGTATTTTGATGAAGATGGTTTTGCTTATATTATCATCTGTAGCTAGTCTGTTTCGGTCTCCATATACATCATTCTCTGTCTTATATTGTGTTGAATTTATAACAGTAATCAGTAATACGCTGTTCAAAGTTCAACAATTTTGTAATTATAATTGGGATATATAACTATCTTCTGCAAAACCTGCCAAGAATCCCTAACAATCATCTGTCATCCATTTCTTTTTTACAACTCTATATTTATGTGAAATAATTTACTTTGATGTCTGTTGGATTGATTCAAGCAACATTTCCCATTGTTCATGAAAATCTGCATTATCTTCGTGGCATTATATCTGTTCTTTACAGTTACATTATATCTTTCTCTAATTTCTTGTCTGTTTTAAGTAATGCTAGATCTAACCTTTTGGGGTGTTCTTTGTGGTGTTAAGTCTAAACGTCATTTTTCCTATAATTGGCACATTGTCACTATTTCCACCTGCTCCTGCTGATTGCTGCTATTAAACTGCTTCAAAATCTCTTTCTAATCATTACGTAGTTAATTTGATAGCGAATATTATCTCCAGGCTTTTCCACGTATATAATCATCAAGGATGGTGTTTGAACAATGTGTTACCTATTATCATGTCATGGTATTCTGCTTTCTGCTCATGCTGTTAATCTGTCAACTCTCTCATTCCTATCACTATTTTTGCACTGGCCCACGGTCATGTCTAATTGGTTATTATATATATATATATATATATATATATATATATATATATATATATATATATATATATATATATATATATATATATATATATATATATATGTCCTCTTCTGTACTGTCAGCTGTTGGCGCATATGCTTGTATGTGGTGTATTTTTAATAGCTGAACGCCTCTAAGTCAAATCCCCCAGATGTAAGGGCCTGGCCGCTACTTATTCCTCCTCTTGGAGGTTTGATGCTGAGTCGCCAGCATCTGCAGCCTACCTTGTTCCAGACATACTGGTTATCCTTTCCTCTGGAGACAACAAGTCAAGACCTAGAGAGGGATCATGCTGCATGGGCAACACATGTTCTCTGAATCCAAGCCCAGACATTGGGCGATGGAATTCTAGCTCTAGTTCCAATCCACATATTTTCGTCTGTAAAGACGGCAAAGCGGCACTATTTTTAATGACTGTGCTGTGTCTGAAAATATTGCCGGTCCAAGTTTTGTATTTACCTATTATGTTGCATGAACTTTACAGGGGGTGAATATTATATTATGTTAATATGTTGTTTCACTAATAATACTCTTTCTGAGATTGTCTGAAATCCTTTAACCGCCTGAAATCCTCTAACCGCTCCAGCACTCATTTGATCCAAAATTATGCCAACTCCCCTTTTTTAGTCCTTCCCTCCGGATTAAATAATTATGTACGTATCTAAATATTTTCCCCCGCACCTGGCCATCGCATTTCACAATATGTACGAGTATTAACAACAATGTGTTATTATGCATGCGGCAAGAAATCATAAAATTGTACTTCCTATATTTACTTCCTTAGCCTCTTATAGCATATATAAATTAGTATAACAAGAGGCTAGCAATGCGTTGATTAGTCACACCTTTATGAGCAGAGAGTGGTCAGCAGGGGCCATGGAAGTGGAAATCCAGCAACTAATTCAGGATAATGCTCGCCCGGGTGATGTGATTATCTACACAGATGGTTCGGTGTTGAGAGGTAGGAGAAGTGCCTGGGGATTCTTAGCAAAAGCTAATGGTCGCCTTTTAGTGCAGGAGAGCCTGGCGTATGATGCCACAACATCTAGCTTAAGAATGGAGGTGGAGGCGGTCAGTGCAGCTTTTCGTTGGATGGAGAACACGATACATACACACATCGTGATTGTAACTGACTAAGAAAGCATGCAGATGAGGGTGAGGACAGGCAGGCTTCCCGCAGAGTGGCTTGCTTCGCTTCGGAGGTCACGGGTAGCAAGCATCACCTGGATCTTTTCTCCAGTGCTTGCTGGTGTGCTGGGGAATGAACAGGCGGACAGATTGGCTGGCTCGGCAAAACTTGGTGGAGTATTGATGCATGACAAGGCAGACGTGGTTGCGGCCTTGTGGAAGCACGTGTGCACCTCGGAGGAGCAAATGGATCACCATAGTCTGGTAAGAATGAGGCAGCGAGGTGTGACGAGTGGATCTGGCCGACGTCGACGCTCAGAGAAAAGGATACACGGACATATAAGTAGATTGCTACTGGAACTATTAGTGTTGGAACTCTTCGCTGGCTGTTGAGGATGAGGACGGAGCGCTTATGGGAATGCCCTGAATGCTGTGATGTCGATTCATAAATCAATTAATCAATCAATCTATGAACAATTATGTCTAAACGGGATGTAGTGGGGTGACCACCATCAATTTAATCATAGACAGGGACATAACAACGTAACGGGGAAAAAGAAACATCAAGGGAAAGAACTCAAAGTAAATTAAATGTATTATTTGATTTAAAGAATGGTAGCATTTCTCTTAGTTTGTTAAGACATTTTTTCAGTAATTAGCCATATACATATTCTGCATTAAATGCTGGTAAAAGTTTAAGAAAAGTTGTAAGGTTATGTTAAGATTGTGACATTATTTTATACATGTCAGAATTTTAAAACGGACTTTTGTATTTTTTTACGATATTACATTTAATATTTTTATTCTTTCAATGATTGACAATTAAATGATTTCAACATAATTTTTTTGGCCGTCCTTGACTTTGGGACGTAATTTGCAAATAACTAGATATCTGTAATCGGTATTTGGCATAAAAATCTTCAACTCGAGAAATAAGAAAGAACACAAGAAAATAATAAATACCAATAGATACAAGATTGTTGTACCAGAATATAGCAATATCATAAGACTGGAAGAGATTACGTAATGTTCAAAGAAATGAAGTTATTGACACGAAAAGTTAAACCTCAATTGAATGTTATCTGTGACAAGTTAGGAAATCATTCTTCTTCTTCTTCTTTTCGTTCATCCGGAGTGTTTTTTCAGATGTGCTTGCGGTGTGTCTGTTATGCGCCCTTGGGCCGAAGCCCGTAGGCCAACACATCGACTTTAGCGTGCATTTTTGACCAGGTAGCATTCCTGGGAGACTCTCACTTTTGTGGCGCCATCTGCAACCATGCTGGCCAAGGTGGAACGGTCGAAGACAACGGTCATCCCTCAAAGGAAGGCAGGGACAGTCCATAGCATTTTCCGCCATCCAAGGTTGCTTCCATAGTTGCAGGGCCGACACATAACGCCCTGGATCTGGGCTCACCGAGGGAGATCGTCACGTCCTGCTCATGGCTGCTTTAAATCCTCACTTCAATATATTGGTCATTTCGTTTCCCCAGGTCATTCCCGCACAAACCAGACAGGTTTGCAGACGGCATCCACTCAGCGAGTTTTCGGACATGTGCTTGTCGTTGCGCCCATCAGAGCTTTTCCAGGCTCAACAGACATTCGGAAAACTACCCAGTCAGAGCTGTTCCGAACAAGAGCGGCATTCGGAAACTAGGTAGTCAGAGCTGTTCCTAGCACGAGAGACATTCGGACTAGACATTTCACTCGGACGTAATTGCGTAGTGTCAATTTTTAGTTTGCCACCCGTAGGACGACACTTCCGACTTCAGCGGGCATTTTTTAATGAGGTTAGCCATCCTCTGGTTTCGAGGCACGTTGGACTGTTGTGATGTCGCTAACATCTCAGCTGGTCAAGATAGAACGATGAACGACATCGTGGTCGGCCCTCAAGGGAAGGCAGGGGCAGACCATGAGCATTCCCTCGCTATCCAAGGAGGCTTCCATAATTGCAGAGCCGGCACATATTGCTCTGTGACTGGGCTCACCCGAGGAGTTGCCACGTCCTGCTCATGGCTGCTTTAGTTCCTCACTTCCATGTGTTGGGCAACTCGTTTGCCACTGATCGCTCAAGCACACACCAGGGACGGTCAGACTGCAAGCGACACCCACGCTTTTGACTTCGGACCACGCAATAGGTTCGCTCGCCGTGCGTTCCATTTTGCGTCATTGAGACGTTCTTCCACTTTTGTCTACACTCTCTATGAGTTAGATACAGTTTTCGCAGCCACTTTCTTCGACTGGGGCATTTTTTTGACTTTTTGTACTCGCTCACGAAATAGGCTACTTGTGCTGCCGGCTCAGCACCTTACCTTCGTGCAGCGGTGAACGAGAAACGGCCTGGCCTCTCATCCGGGAATCTCTCATATCCCCCAGCTGAGAGCCTTCGAACTTCTGTCAGACCTGAGCATGTAGCTTGCTCAGTATCACGCCTTTATTTTTCGAAAGGTGGCTATCGGCCCGGCTCTCAGGTCCGAGGGTTTGTGGCTTAGAGGCGTTCAGCCACAGCCCTCGACAGGGAGCCTTTAGTGTTTTGTCCGGACCAAGAACTTCTGCCTTCGTGCGCCTGATTTAAATTTTAGACTGCTATCCTCAGTCTCACCTGCAGAGCAGCAGGTTGTGTCTCTCTTAGTCTGGTCCCTATCCCATATGCTGTCCGATATGTAGTTTTTCACCCATCGGCAAGCACATGGGGTCGATGGGACACGCAAGCTCCCCCACCACGGCAAGGTGGAGACACATCGGGGGAGGGAAATCATTCGATCATTGGCACCTTGCCCTCTTGACAGACGATAGTTTGTTACATTGTGCTTCAAAAAGGCGTAATTACTACAACCCATGGCAGTGGCGAATGTGACTGATAACGCCAATTCGCGCTGTAAATGTTCGTCCACAGTGGATGCATGTGAACACATGGTCATTCCCAATATCATGCACTATCTTACGTTCCGCACGCTCGGTGTGCGACTTATTTGCAATCATGTTCTCTTTTGTCTTTATTCCATTTCTGATATTTACCCTCCAAGCAACACGGTCAGCGGCGACATGCTCCCAATGTGCATTATCAATGCCTGTATCAATCATGTCCCGCTTACACACATCTTTGTATCGTAGTAGAGTCCGACCCTGAGATATCTTACCCATCTGTAATTCACCAAAAAGATGTCCTTTGGTATTCTACCATCATTCATCCTCCAATCGTGTCCTACCCATCTAAGTCTACGAAGACTGAGTATGGAACAAACCGTCACACAACCTGATCTTTCCAATACTTCAGTATTTGTGATTTTGTCTTGCCACTTAATACCAATTATTCTTCGCAGACACCGCATATGAAAGCTGTTTAAACGTTTCTCTTGGTGTGAGTAAGTTGTCCAGGCTTCATTGCCATAAAGAAGAGTACTAAGGCTTGATAGACAAGGACTTTTGTTTGGGCAGTAAGCTTCATGTTCTCCCAGACTCATTTTGATAACCTGTTCATTGTTGCTGCTGTCTTACCAATCCTGATGTTGATTTCCTGATCTAGGGATAATTTGCTATACTTACTACTGATACTAGATATGTAAAATGGTCTACTATCTCCAGTTCGACGTCATCAATAAAGATTGATGATACCCCATGTGCACCTTGTGACATAATTTGTGTCTTCTTTTTGCTAATTGTTAAACCAAATTCAGAACAAGCATTGGAGAATGCAGATAGTAGACGTAATTATATCTCTGTGTGTGTCATAATTGCAGCATCATCTGCAAAAAGCAACTCTCTGATCAGTACCCTTCTAATTTTGGTCTTGGCCTTCAATCTCTGAGCATTGTAGATGCCGCCATCTGAGCGTGAGTGAATGTATATACCACCATCCTGATCACGAAAGGCATATTTCAGTAGAAGGGAAAAGTATATTCCAAAGAGGGTGGGAGCTTGTATACAACCTTGCTTAACTCCACTCTTGATTTCAAACTCTTTTGAAGTTGTACCATCAAACTTGATTATACCCTTCATGCCTGTGTGGAACGATTCCACAATGGACAGAAGAGTTGGTAGGCGGCCGATCTTCTTTAGTGCCTTGAACAGACCCTCACGACTGACCAAATCAATGCCTTTATGAGGTCGATGAAGGCAATAAACAGTGGCTGATTCTATTCACGGCATTTTTTTTTGCATTTGTCGCAATGAGAATACCATATCAATGGTAGACCGGTTCTGTCGAAAGCCACACTATGATTTTGGGTACACTTGATCTCCCAGGACTTGAAGTCTGTGCAGAACAATTCTAGCAAATACTTTACCAACAATACACAGAAGTGAGATACCCTTATAGTTTTTACAGTCGCTCCGATCGCCCGTGTTCTCGTATAGTGTTATTATGCTTGAGTCTTTGAAATCTTGTGGGACTTGTCCTTCTCGCCAGCATAGCTCTATTAGCTGGTGGATCGAACGAACGAACCGACGAACGAACAAACTATTTTCAAAGGGTAACAAATTTAGCACGCAGGCCCGACTCACATTCGGCCCTTCCAATCACTCATCTTTCGTACATCAGTGCATAGTGCATTCACATAGACAAAAAAAACATTGTCACATGAATGTTGTAAACATAAACAATACATGTTACTATGTTATGAGAAAAAAAAACCACCCACCCATCCCCTATCCACCCGTGTGTCCCCCACACACACACCCACCACCAAACCACACACATACCCACAGGCACATACATTCCCCCCATCCATCCACCCATCACCCAACCCACACATCCCACACAACACCCACATACAACATCTCCCCACCCACACACACACACATCTCCCACCCACCACACATCGCTCCACATACATCTCCCACCCACCAACACACAAACCCAGGCATAAATGCATGCAGCCACCCATCCATCACCTTCACAAATACCCCACCCACCCATCCCCTATGCATCCACGTTTCCCCCACACACACATCCTATACCCAACCACACACATACACACAGGCGCATGCATTCCCCCATCCATCCACCCATCCAGAACCCACACATCCCACACAACCCCCACATACACCATCTCCCTACCCACACACACATCTCTCACCCACCACACATCCCTCCACACAAATACCCCACCCACCCATCCCCTATCCATCCGCGTGTCCCCCACACACACATCCACCACCCAACCACACACATACCCACAGGCACATACATACCTCCATCCACCCACCCATCCCCCAATCCACACATCCCATATAACCCCCACATACACCATCTCTCAACCCAACCACGCACACATCTCTCACCCACCACACATCCCTCCACACACATCCCCCACTCACCCAAACACAAACCCAGACACAAATGCATGCATCCACCCATCCATCACCCACCCACACATCCCCCACCTTCACACATCTCCCCACCCACACATCCTCCACCCACCCCTTAACCTATCAACACTCACCCATCTACATATCCTCCACTATCCACCCACACGCCCCAACCACTCAGCCAAACACACATTCCGCAACCACATATCCAACACCCACGTACACATATTCCCGCCAACTCATATATCTCGTAACTACCCACACACAAAACCCGCACCCACACACACATCCCCATTTACACACACCCCCACGCACACACACACACAATCTCCCCCACCCACACATCCAGCACCCCCACACACACATCCCCCACCCACGCCAACCTACACACACTCCCCTCCCACACATCCTCCACGCATCCACTCGCCAACCACCCCCCCCCCCGTGATCTCAAATCCACAATCACACATTCCTTAACGTCACATCTCACCACCCATACACTCACACACACACACACATCTCTACACCCATATACACATCCCCACCCACCAACACATTCCTCATTCAAAAGCACACACCTCCCACCCACACACACCCCACCACCCACATATACCCCACCGACACACATCCGCCGCTCACACACATCTTCTCACCCACACATACATCCACCCATAAACGCATCTCTCACACACATCCACCAACTCACGTACTCATCCATTAACCACTCACACCCACACATCACCCACCCACCCACCCATCAACATATTCATCTCTCATCTACCCTCCCACTCACACACACACACACCAACCCACCAAAACCACCCAGCCAAACACACTTCCCCCATCCTCACATACATCCTTCATCCACCCGCATATTTCACACCTCCCCACCCCTCACAATCTCCCCTCCCACACAACACCCCACCCATAATCACATTCCCTCCACACACACATCCCCCACATGTATTACCCATACACATCCCCGCCCACACATCTTTCACCCGCACGCACACACACATCTCTCCACCCACCCACACATCCCCCACATACAAACATCCTCACCACCCACACATACATCCTCCACCCACTCACATTTTCCCCATTCAAACTCACACACTCCCACCAACACAGACATATCCCATTCACAGACACACCTCCGCACCCATTCCCACACCCATCACACACCCATCCCCCAACCCACACTATCTCCCACACGCCCATTCACCCACCCAAATACACATTCACTACCCACACCCCCAACACACAAACACCCACATACTTCCAACCATCTTCCCAAATATCCCCACCCACACACACACATCCCTCACACACACATACATCCTCCACCGACCACACATCCCTTCACCCCTACACATCTGTCAGAGTCCTAACTATTGGCTCCGTCTAGTTCACTGGACTTAGACAGGCAAATTACAACATCTACGTAACATACACTAATAACACATGAATGCAATTAGAAACTGGCAGGAGCTATCTCCTGAACAATCATTTATTACAATATATTACATGGTCGCACTTCGCACTCAAACAATCGTTCAACACCAACAACCACGCGTTAGCTCACAATGGCGATCTTCACACTGTCGCCCGCATGATCATTCACAATCACAACTTCACATCATCCCGCACATATCACAGTTCGTACATTCCTCGAATCTCAATACACAACGTTCATCTCCATCTATCAGTCACAACACTATCGTTCTATCGTTCTATCGCTCTCTAGATCTCCACACGTCAGTCTCTATTCGCTGCCTCACACACACTGACTCTCTCTCCTCGTTGACCTTCCCACATCACGTGGCTCTGTTCACGGGCTTCTTGCCTGACCGTCCGCTAGCCAAGCCGTGGTGTCTCTTACTGCCCCTTGACCTCAGCTATGCTTACACTGACTCTCGCTTACATACCGGCACTTACATTCTTCCTTACACATGTCATATAAGACCATGACATTCTCCCCCCGCCCAACCAATGTGGCACTTTCCCCTGGAAATGTGACACATTCTGCTGTTGTTACTCTTTGTAACCTTGTCAGGGGATTATATGATCATAAGTCACGCTTGCGTCCCTTTTTGTTCTGATGTTTTCCCGAGATTAACTTACTATTCTTCTCTCTTTTGCAGTATTGAGGTTTCTCTCAAGGTTTTGTCGTGGTCTGACAAATGTTTTGGCTGGGTTTACTCCACATACCTCGTCATATTCTTTAACTCTTCCCCATCCGTGACATTACATTCTGTTCATGTTTCACAATCGATTATCTGTGCATTCTCATCTCATAGTTAATGTGGCTATGCTGGTTTAAGGATTCTCCATTGGTTTATGCCTCAGATAAGGCTACAACTTCCTCTTACAGCATTCTTAAATTTTCTCTCTATGCAGGCGTGGTTACCCTCGTCTCTATTTAATGCACTTACATCGATTCTTTATGAACACACTATGTCAATGTTGTGGTCATGGTTCGAATATACTTCATGTATGTTATAGTTTCCCTTACCTCACCATACGTCAGACCGTGAGTTGTTTCCCTTTTTAAGTACACCTCGTTTACTGTTATAGAGAGTTCTTATTAATCACTTTGGTTGGCATCACCCTGTTGGTATGTTGATTCTTGTTACAATATTATGATGTTACTCATGTACCACTATTGCTAAGCGTCATTCGTCGGGCTATCCACCATACGCGAAGATAAGTCTGGTAACACTCGCGCATTGGGATTGCCAGGCGTTGATTCTCAGCATTACAACTTATTCTACTCGCCATTATACTTACGCTCATATGTACATATCACATTATAACAATACAAAGTATTATAATAATAAAATTAGACATTTGATGTCATACAGTTAATACATATACAATAAAATGTTCATCTTCGTTGTCTTTATGCACGTATAGTTCTTGTCCTGTGGAAGTTACGCACAGGGAATTACATTACCAGTGTTCAATGTTCATTTCCGTGCTGGAATGTTTGGCATGTCTTCTTTCTCACCCGATTATTGACGTCTTCTGCAACTCATGCTATTGTCCTTCCTTCTGTATAGTATTTAAGACTGCACCACATTTGGATAATTTATAAATACATAGTTCTATAAAATTACTGGAATTCACACGTATAAAATGAGAAATAATTTTGAGTGTGGCCATGGTGCGTCTGTCTGTGACTGTCTTTGCCATAGTTTATAGGTTGGCATCTGGTTCATTAAACTGATCAATGGAAATGACTGTCTGTGCTGTGACGTCCTTGTTGTTATTGATCGATTTCAAAAGGTAGATTCTGTAGATACTCGTTTGAAACAAAGTCAATATGGGTAAAGCTTACTTGAAATCACATGTTGAGTCTTACTGTTCCGGCGATGACACTTTTCACGTTGAAGGACCTTTTATGTTGGTCTATACAATGAAGTGTGCTAGTATCATAGCGCTGGAGTCGTACAGCAGACAAGGCAACTCTGGAGTTACTGGATCTACAGATAAAAAATGGGTTACGGTTACAATTTTCCGAAGGGTGGGGATTTTCAAATTTCATGTTGAGATCATTTTGAGTGCTATCTCCAAACCTGCACTCGTACATGTGTGTATACATTCAATAGTTCACATAATAATAATACACCATGTATAATTTTGAAATGTAATCGTGCATGTTTGTATGCGTTTCTGCAATTTGTGTATATTTTCCAAAATATGTGGGGTAATTTGTTGCTGATTTGTGTCAGTAATTTCACCGAATGATGCTTTACATTGTTCAGCATAAGTATGTGTCTGAGTTGATTTGACATAGAGTTTATCAGTGGTAACACCAAACTTTGCTTCAACCGTAATGATATAAGTAACAAAGTTAGCTGTTTTGTCATGCGTAATATCATCTGTGTTGCGTCATGATGCTGTGTGAATAAAACTGTTAGTGAAGTCAGTTTTGTATTTACAATGAGTAGTGCGAGTATAACCATCCACTGTGTGCACTTAGGCATGTATGTAGTTAACAGGGAGTACAGGAGGTATAGTATGTACCATGATGATTTGTGATCTTTCCTCGCTCTTGTGAAATGCTTGTTTTCTACACCTTTTTCTTCTTTTGAGATGGTAATCAAGTTGGTGTGGTGTGGTACTTTGGTCTGTTCATCATGTTGTTGTATGATGAGTGGTGTAGTTAAGGCAGTGCTTGTTGTGGTGTTAACTTTTTGCCCTGTGTGAGTTTTGGACTCTGTGTAGTCTATCACATTTAATACATTTCCAATTAATAAATCACAACATGGATTTTCTAATAAAGCACAAGTTACTCTGCCTGATAGAAAAGGTGATTTTATATTGGCCCATGCCATGGGATATTTCTCTACTGTCCCTGAAACAGTTCTGCAATAGATGTACTCATCTAGGTAGTCTTTAGGATCAGCTAGGGTCTTCCGAAGACCGATAAGACAGGACCCTGTGTCGCGTACACATGTGCATACTGTATCATTGATGTATCCTTCATGGAATGTTAGTTTTCCTAACGACAGTCTTGAGGTTTTGTTCATTTCCTCACTTTCTTGTTCGGTAATGCTCTCTTTACATAAGGAATGAGGCTGAGTGATGTTAACAACATTATTGAAATATGGTACAAAGTCTGATGGGTAACACTCAGCCTGTTTTGCCTTTTCAGTGTTTGGTCTTGTTTTCGTTTCTGTGATGTTTACTTTTTCTAAGTTCTTTGCTGAACTGTCTGTTGTAATGTTTATGGCTGCATTTGCTTTTGCTTTCTGTATTCTTCTTACTCCTTCACATTCGAAACGTCTATGGCCATACGCAAGGCAAAAATGACATTTTGTTCTATATTTCCTTTGATTTACCTTCCCCAGCTTTTGTGCTATAATAGTATTCAGGTATTCTTGATAAGTGGGATTCTTATCGCATATTCCAGTTTCTGTATGTGGAGTGTTACAATGTTTGCACAGTACTGGCTTTGTTTTCTGTGGTTTGTTTTGACAATCTGTGGCTGCAGATGCCGTTGCTTTCACAGTACTTTTCTGCTGAGTGTTTTTAACCAGGTTTATACTTTGGTTGTAATATTCGCGGCATTTCTCTAGTAAATTTTTGATAGGCTCTTTGTTATGTTCTTCTAAATATTTTCCGCATTCAGCTGGTAGTGTTGCTTTTAGTTTTTCTATTAGCAAGAAATTTATGACTCCTTGATTGTTATCTGAATGTTTAATTACCATTATTAGTTTTCTGAAAGATTCTTCTAATTCACTTATATACTGGGTGAATGACTTGTCTGTGGCTGGTTTCACATTTTGTATTTCTACGTTTAGAGTCTCGGAAGAGGTTAGATAGTGTGTTAATATCTTTGTTTTATAATATTCATAGTCATTACTTGACAAATCTGGTATGATCTCCGATCGTTTCCTACCTTTTATCGGTACGTATGATGTGTACCATACACTCCAATAATCTTTTGGGATTTTGTAGTCTTGCATTTTCTTTTCAAAACTCTGTGTCCACACCCGTATTAGGTCATGATTCATATTACACTTTGCTTTGTCTTGTGCCCGTGTACTATCGAAAGATTCACAGACCCTTGCGTAATGTTTTGTGCCCCAGAAGTGTGATAGATCTTGGAGGTGTTCATCATCTGAACTCATTTTCTGTTGGTTAATATTCAAATCTACTAATGATGGTATTTATTCAAGCAAATCAAAGAATGCAGATTTGGGTACTTAGCAATCAAAATTAATCAACTTATCTTTATCTGCTGACTTCTCGAACGCTTGATGTACAGGAACGTGATTCTCGTGCTGGTTACCCCTGACCTGGTCTGGTTACGTCGGTCGCTTTGTAGAATTGAAACCTGCTGTGGAAAGAAATGATGTTATTTTCGTTCTGACTCTATTAACACATCTTTAATTTACAATTTCTTATACATAGTATGCAATAGGTCTTCTTCTTCTTTACAAAAGTAGCGTTCTTTTGTGCGTTTTACATGGACATGTGGTTCATGTGTACTTCTGACACCATTATAGCTGTCAGAGTCCTAACTATTGGCTCCGTCTAGTTCACTGGACTTAGACAGGCAAATTACAACATCTACGTAACATACACTAATAACACATGAATGCAATTAGAAACTGGCAGGAGCTATCTCCTGAACAATCATTTATTACAATATATTACATGGTCGCACTTCGCACTCAAACAATCGTTCAACACCAACAACCACGCGTTAGCTCACAATGGCGATCTTCACACTGTCGCCCGCATGATCATTCACAATCACAACTTCACATCATCCCGCACATATCACAGTTCGTACATTCCTCGAATCTCAATACACAACGTTCATCTCCATCTATCAGTCACAACACTATCGTTCTATCGTTCTATCGCTCTCTAGATCTCCACACGTCCGTCTCTATTCGCTGCCTCACACACACTGACTCTCTCTCCTCGTTGACCTTCCCACATCACGTGGCTCTGTTCACGGGCTTCTTGCCTGACCGTCCGCTAGCCAAGCCGTGGTGTCTCTTACTGCCCCTTGACCTCAGCTATGCTTACACTGACTCTCGCTTACATACCGGCACTTACATTCTTCCTTACACATGTCATATAAGACCATGACAACATCCCCCATCAACCAACACACATCCCCACACACAAACCCTCCACACATACATTCCCCACACCCCCACACACACACATCCCTCACATACACACCAACACACATCCTCACATCTAGACACATACACGATGCCTCACATGATAACTGACACACTTAAGAAAAATCTCCCACACTTTACACACAGTTGAGACACTGAAGATTGTCGTGAGCATTCTCACAAAAATTGTAAGAAATGGAGAAAAAATTGTACATATACATTGTGTAGCGAAAAATTTAGTGATGCAATTCAACTCTCTCTCTCTCTCTCTCTCTCTCTCTCTCTCTCTCTCTCTCTCTCTCTCTCTCTCTCTCTCTCTCTCTCTCTCTCTCTCTTTTGTCTATCCCTCTCTCTCACACAATAACAGTATATCTCTCTCTCTCTCCCTCTCTCTCTCTGTCTCTCTCTCTCTCTGTATCTCTCTCCCACTCACTAACTCTCTCACTCACATTACAGTATTTGTTTTGTTTTTTTGCATATCCTTTACAGGACATCGCTGTCAACACCAGCATCTTTCAGCTGTATGTTGATTTCTTGGCAAGATTACGCTAAGTAGTTTGCCATTGCTTTCTGAGCGGCCGGCTCAGTTATCCCGCAAGTCACCAGCGGGGGTCGAACCGCTTCCAGCTCTCGCCCTGCTACGAGACTCTGCGTTATAAACGGGATTACGGAGAAAGTGTTGTAACCCCTCGGCCAGAGAGACTCTCACTCACATTACAGTAATGTTATATTATACATGATAAAATCAAGTGGCATACAAAATGATAATATGAAAGATGAGAATACACAAAAAATATGGAGTGGCATGTTACAGGACATGCGTGTGCTCAACTCTCTCTCTCTCTCTCTCTCTCTCTCTCTCTCTCTCTCTCTCTCTCTCTCTCTCTTTCTTACAAAGGCACACACACACACACACACACACTCTCACACTCATTAACTCTCTCTCTCTCACTTATACTCCCTAACTCTCTCACTCACTCTACAGTGGTGTACATGTGTCCATATTATAAATGATAACATCAACTGGCATTCAAAATGATAATATGAACATGAGAATACACACACAATATGGAATAGCATGTTACATGACATGCGTGCGCTCAAATCTCTCTCTCTCTCTCTCTCTCTCTCTCTCTCTCTCTCTCTCTCTCTCTCTCTCTCTCTCTCTTCTCAAGAAGACACACACACAGAAACTCACAAACAATGCGCACACACATACACACACACTAACACATCCATTCTCCCACTGTCTCTCTCTCTCGTTCGCTCACTCACGCTCTCTCTCTCTCTCTCTCTCTCTCTCTCGCTCTCTCTCTCTCTCTCTCTCTCGCAATCACTTTTTCACCCATTAAGTCACTCTCTGTAGATGATCTCTGGTGTGGATCGATCTGTAGAGTGAGTGTGCCCTGTCCACTCTTGATAACCTCTATTGGAATCCCACCCTTACCTGGAGCCTTACCAGATGCTAGTTTATTTATAGCACACTTAACTTCTGTTATGGTGGGAAGTGTGTCTATGTGGTCAAGAGTTGACAGGCCTCTATGGCGTTGAGGGCATCATCCGCTAGTTTTGGTCTCACTTGATTAAAGCTCCAAATAGTGCTCTACCCATTTATCCATCTGCTGTTTCTTATCAGTGATGATTTCTCCAGTCAAGATTTTCAGTGGTGCACTTCTTTTTATCATTGGACCACAAGCTTAGGCTCGAGTACAGTTAGGTTCGTGGCTGGGCCTACGCATAATTATCCTGCATACCCAATTTTGTCCAGGAAGACCCATACCCATTCCACATTCATGAACTATTCCCATTATTTGAAAGCATACCCAAGCTTGTGCCAAATGAACATTGAACTGACTATGTAGAGAAGTCCTCACAAACCCGTGGCTTTGGTTCTACAGCAGCCTGTTGTTCGTACAACCGATCGGGAAGGAGGAAACTAACTAAGGACATAATCGGTGAGGCAGATGTCGACTGGCGGGACTTTGTAGTACTCTTCGGTCTATGATGGAAAGCCATGAGGCTCTGTGCATGAACTGAACTCTGTGTCCCTGTTTTGTCTGTAGTGAAATATCTGTTTTAACTGCCTTGATGTTATCCTGTGCTGTCCTTTATGAAGTTATTAAAATTACGTTATAGTTTACTCTGACAATCGCCATGTTAACCTGTGGCAAAACGCCAGTGGCCCATGTCCTCATGCCTTCTTTGGGTTTGGGAAAACAGTGGGAAATGGCTTTCGGGAAATCTCAGTTCTCTTATCCGATCAATTCCCCTGAAAGGTAGTTCTCTTGGGTACTTTTACCACCCGATCTTCTTAAGAGAACTATTGGAAATCTGACTTTTCTTCGGGAAAACCCGATGCGGCGCCTTGCACCAAATACACACTAGTTCAACTTCTGAGGAAATAAATGTCCGTTTAAACAACTCCCATATGTAGACTGCATCATGTCAATTTGACACTTTAAAGAGTGGGACAGATGAAGTACAGCATCCTACTGGTGGATTGGAAAGGTGAGCTTGGGTTTTAATTAGTCCTGCCTCTTGGTCTATAAATCTATGTTGTCTCAACTGGTGAGACGAATTGTGAGTGGGTTGACCGTTGGCCAATCTAGCTAAGTGTCTTGCTCTTAGCATCGCCTGGAAACGAATCTGAGCAATATATTTCCTCAGATGATTTCACTTGTTCTTGGCAGCAGATGGACGGGTGCTATCTTTCTTCCTACGGCCTGAACTCTACATAGTGGCATCTTTCATTTGAATAGAACCTTAACATATCCACAAGGCCGGAAGGAGGGGAGGGCTCTGTGGGGACGGGTTCCACCCATCTATCTTCTTGAGCCGGAAGAGGGTATCCACTGTGCTATCTCTTTCATCTTTTAGCAGATGGGATGGCCAGGTGGACTGAATAGTTACTGGTCGATAAGATGAGGTCAGGGATATAAATAGACCTCTGTTTCTCACTGAGAGAACCTGAACTCATCTAGATCTACGTGTTATGTGAGGCACTGCTGGTACATTGAGGCGACAGCTCAGACGAGAGCAGCGGCCGGAAAGGGTGGTTTCTTCTTTCCTATTCTTCATAGGGATGGGGTACTACACTGCGTGCCATACAGACCCACTACTATAATATTAGTTAAGGGGAGAAACACACATAATTACGCACACAACACCACAAATGCTGGGTTGTGAGAAAGAGAGGGGTTGGAAGTGAGAGGGAAGCCGGGAAACGAAAGTGCCCAGTAATAATAAAGGCATGGTATGAGAGTGGAGAGTGAATCTGGTATGAAGAAAATAGGTAGGGTCAAACGACACGACCTAGACAAGCTGAAGGCCTAGTCTAGGAGGGACCTAGCCAATCCAAGACCTCTTGACAGGTCAGGCAAATTCACTCAGGTCTCCGGAATAGTACTATTATGTATATATTTTGTTTATGCCAACTGATATGCCGAGACCATTAGGAGTCTCCATGTCGGCTGTACCTGAAGTTTACGCTAGAGGCTTTCACAAATGTTTGTCATCTCCAGGGTCCTTCTTTTGGACGTGAATAAATCGGAAAGTATCACCAGAGCCTCTACGCTAAAGCTATATACCCCTGATGAAGCAAGGTCAAGTTATTGGCCATACCGCGCATGGTGTTGCTATCTCTGAGAGAGAGGCAAGGCTGGTCTTGGGCGAATGACAATTTGCGGTGATGGCGCAACTCAAGTCCTTTCGACGACATAGGCTCGAGTACAGTTAGGTTCGTGGCTGGGCCTACGCATAATTATCCTGCATACCCAATTTTGTCCAGGACATTGAAAGACCCATACCCATTCCACATTCATGAACTATTCCCATTATTTGAAAGCATACCCAAGCTTGTGCCAAATGAACATTGAACTGACTATGTAGAGAAGTCCTCACAAACCCGTGGCTTTGGTTCTACAGCAGCCTGTTGTTAGTACAACCGATCGGGAAGGAGGAAACTAACTAAGGACATAATCGGTGAGGCAGATGTCGACTGACGGGACTTTGTAGTACTCTTCGGTCTATGATGGAAAGCCATGAGGCTCTGTGCATGAACTGAACTCTGTGTCACTGTTTTGTCTGTAGTGAACTATCTGTTTTAACTGCCTTGATGTTATCCTGTGCTGTGCTTTATGAAGTTATTAAAATTACGTTATAGTTTACTCTGACAATCGCCATGTTATCTATGGGTCAGCCAGAAAGACACCTCAGGGAATAGGCCCCGAGGTTGAAAGATAGAGTGACAGTGAGTCCAGGGAACGGAGGAGGGTATGCAAGCAAAGACCTATCCCAGCCAGAGCGATAGAATATTATTGAAGCATTGTGACAGGTGTATTTGGGACCCTCCACGTAACTTGTTACAATCTCTGGGGGCCCGTCCGGGATATTTGAAATCCTCGTGAAGTTCTCGCTGATATAGTGATAGGGGACAGATATTCTTGTCTACTATCAATAGGTTCTGCCTACCGTGCCTGGCTATTGTCTGTACTCTTCCTGACACAGACTGACCGACATACGACGTGTTGTGGTCGAGTAAAATATATAGTTTGGTAATTTGAGATAGTCATTCACTACACAATTACCTATTCACTTACCCTCTGAGTTTAAGATGGCATCAGCTAAATTTAATGTTGCGGAAGTACAGGCTACAGGGTGTGAGATGGGCTATGATGGGGCGGTGTTACAGAAATATGTTCAAGAAGTGGAAAGAGACTTCAGACAAGCTATGCGAGAAGCTAAGAAAATTGAGGCCGATCGCGAAGCTAGAAAGCTGGAAGCCGAACAGGCGGTCAGAGACCATGAGTTCCGTATGAGGGAGTTGGAGCTGAAAGCTCAAACTGCCCAGGAAAGCGAGGGTGCAGTGGGAGGCGCAGTTCTCCCTGACTCAACAACTTCTAGTGACGGTCCATACCAGGCAATGAAGTTCCCAGTGCTCCCGTTCGATGAACACAAAGATAAGATCGACCAGTATCTTGACAGATTTCAGTCGATGGCTTTGGCTATGGGATTGGAACGTGGGAAATGGAACTTGAAACTCTCACAGGGCCTGATGGGGACAGCGTACGAGGTATACTCAAGGCTACCACCTGGTATGGAGAATGACTATGAGGTCCCGGAAAAAGCATTATTGAAAAGGTTCCAGATGACAGCCCATACATACCGACAGCAGTTCAGAAAGTCGAAGAGAGAGCCAGGGGAGATGTTCGCAGCCTACAGTGTTAGATTTAAGTCTTACCTTTTGAAGCGGATGTCATTAGCTGGATTTGCTAACGACTATGAAAGTTTAGAAGAATTAGTGGTCGTGGACCAAATGAAGAGGATGATGCCTAAGCCATTGCAAACCTTCTTGCTAGAAAATGGGGCAGAGAGGTTAGACTTGGTCAATACTTTAGCGGAAAGGTATGTGCTAGCTCACGGGGATAATGGGGAACTGTCACAACCCAGTCCCCGATCTCCAGACACATGGTCTGGAAGGAAGAAGAAACATAAGCCACCCCACACCCAGAAGGAGGATCCTTTCGATAAAGTTCCAACTAAGAAACCCTCTGGTAAGAGTCCACCTGGATATCCTAAAAGAAAGTGGAGTCAAAAGTGGTGCGCCTTCTGCAAATCTCCCACACACAATACGGCCGATTGCAGGCGCAAACAGAAAGACTCTCACTATGCTGCCTGTCTTGTAGAAACCAGGGAAGGGTCTAACAAGGAGGTAGAAGGGAGGTTTATTGAGAACAAAGATTCTGAGAAACCACCAGTAGTAGAGACGATACTTGTGAACGGACAACCAGTCGAGTGTCTCTATTACACCGGTCTGCAGTTCGAGGCCGTAATTTCCTCAAACCTAGTGAGCCCCGAGCAGCTAACCAGGGAGTCTATTGAGATTCAAACGGCGACCAAGAGTGCGGTAGCGATGTCTCTTCCGATTGCGAAGGTGGACATCAAATCGAAATATGTTACCGGCACTATGAAGGCAGCCGTTCTGCTCGATCCTATCTTCCCTATGATCTTGGGTTATCGCTACGTCTTTTTAGGGATTCCTACAGAACCTATGTACGTAGGGGCAATGCAAACCAGATCTCAATCGGGAGAGATGAGCAGACGCCGGCCTTGATCGTGAATCCCTTGCCTGGGGAGTTACGAGCTGCTCAAAGCCAGGATGCTACCTTGCAACCTTGGTTCAATCAGTTGCCAAAAAGTGCTGACTCACCAAGACGGGGTCAGTATTATATGAAGAATCGGTTACTGTACTGGAGAGCCGGAGTGGAGGAACGCCAGCTTGGACAGCTGGTAGTTCCTCAGGCCTATCGGGAACAACTTCTTCATATGGGACACACCATTTCATTCAGTGGACATATGGGTGTCGGGGCAACACTCCAGCGAATTTCCTGCCACTACTACTGGCCAGGGATGACTGGAGACGTGCGTCGGTACGTCAAGTCATGCCCAGAGTGCCAGCGTGTGGCACCAAAACACTGGACAGCTCCAGTAATCTTGGGCGGCATGCCCATTATGAACTCTCCTTTCGAGAGAGTTGCCATCGATCTTGTTGGTCCTCTTCCTCGGACTAGGAAGAGGAATATGTACATTCTTACGATGGTGGATTGCTGTTCCATGAGGGGTTAGGCGATACCGTTGGCCACAATCGACTCTAAGCGAGTGGCTGATGCACTGATGGAGACCTTTACTCGGTTGGGATTTCCAAACCAGATCCTAACGGACAATGGGTCTCAGT
Source organism: Cepaea hortensis (assembly GCA_963921405.1). Taxonomy (NCBI): domain Eukaryota; kingdom Metazoa; phylum Mollusca; class Gastropoda; order Stylommatophora; family Helicidae; genus Cepaea; species Cepaea hortensis. The sequence goes on from CAWUFQ010000012.1 coordinate 954,897, forward strand.
TCTGTGGTAAGCTGATGGAGGAAGTCTTTCGTATCTTCCAGACCAACCACATTCACACAAGCCCGTACCACCCTCAGTCTAATGGGCAAGTAGAGAGGTTTAATGGTACCTTGATGACCATGCTTCGAAAGCTAGCTCAAGAGAAACCAGACAGATGGGATGAGTATATTCCAGCCGCCTTGTTCGCCTATCGGGAGGTTCCCCATGGGTCGACCGGGTTGCCACCAGCCACTCTACTATTCGGGAGGCCAATCAAAGGTCCCTTAGAAGCCCTATTGAGGTGTTGGACAGAGGAGGAAACTTCCGAAGAAGTGGTATCCTCCTACAAATACGTCGAAGAGTTAAAGAAGAAACTCTAGACGGGTTGAGCTTTGGCAGCTCAGAATCTGAGGGCGACCAGAAAGAGACACGCGGCCTACTACAATAGAAGGACGAAAGATAGGTCTCTTAAAGTGGGGGATCGGGTTCTGTTGTTACTTCCAGTAGGTTCCAATAAACTCGAGATTGGTTGCCAGGGGTCTTTCCCGGTGGAAAGGGTTGTGTCCCGCACCAACTATGCCATCCGGATCAGGGGGAAATCCAAAATCTTCCACATTAACCTCCTCAAAAAGTATGAAGAACGATCTGATGGTACTTCTCTCCCACTCATGACTATGGCGGTCGCGATGGAAACTGAATCGGGCGAAGACGCGGATAGGGAGTACCCTTTACACCCTGGGGAAACCTATAGGGATGTACATATAAATCCTGATCTGTCGGCTGAAGAAACATACCTGGTCATCCGTTTGTTGGAGTCCCATCAGCAGATTCTTACCGAGCATCCAGGGCGGACAGGTTTGGTCGAGTTTGATATGACTCTGACTACCCAAGACCCCGTCCGCCAAAAAATATATCCAGTGTCCTTTTCGAAAGAGAAGGCCCTGGAAGCCGAAATCCAGAAACTTCTGGACGATGACATTATCACTCCTTCGACTTCTCCTTATAATGCCGGGGTTGTCTTGTTGAGGAAGCCCAGTGGGGAGCACCGCCTATGTATTTATTACAGGCATTTAAACAGTTATACGACATTCCAAGTTGAACCGTTACCGAACACAAATCAACCGTTTGCCAGACTAAATAAGGCAAAGTACTTTTCGAAAATTGATCTAAGCCAGGGATATTATCAGAACCCTGTGAAGCCCGAGGTTCGCCCCTTGCTCGCCTTCAGTACTCCGAGCGGGCATTACGAATTCAAGGTGATGCCATTTGGGCTGAGCAATGCGCCCAGTGTGTTCACCCGCATGATGAGAAAGTTATTAGAGCCTTTAAGGGATCCCTCTGTCGTCTCGTTTATGGATGATATTCTCATCGCGTCTGACAATCTGAAGGATCACCTGAAATCCTTGGGACAGATCTTCACAAGGTTAAAAGAGGAAGGGTTAACCACCCGTCCAGCCAAATGCATGATATATATACTTCGACAAGGGTTCATCTGTACTGCTGCATAAATTTTGGCGATGTTTTTTTTTTTCTGTTGCAACAATATGCTTTTGACCCGGCCGTCGAAGATCTGTCGTGAGCTGACGTCCTTTCCGAAACATTGTGTCCAGTCTGTCACTGTTGTCTTCGACACACATTTGTTACCTTAAGCTGCCTGCATTCTTCGATAAATGTCCACTTGTCGGCATCCTTCAGATGAATGAAACTGAATTACCGCTCTTTAAGCTTCTTTGGACGGATTTTGGATCAACCCGACCATTTTCTCAACGGTCAGAAACAGAACCTATGCATCATGGGACGATAGGCACGTGCTCTTTTATTCATTGGTCAGTACTTATCGCATGACTATGACATGATAATAATTAACGTGCGCACTTACGCGAGGTGCGACACGAACGGATGTCAAATGAATGCCCTTTATATGCTGCCACGGATTTTAACTAATAATGCTCTTTCTGAGATTGTCCGACATCCTTTAACCGCCCCCAGCACTAATTTGATCTAAAATTATGCCAACTCCCCTTTTGTAGTCCTTCCCTCCGGATCAAACAACTCCGTACGTATCTAAATCTCTCCCCCCCCCCCCCCCCCCCCCCCCCACAGCTGGCCATCGCATTTCACAATATGTACGAGAATTAACAACAATTTGTTATTATGCATGTGGCAAGAAATCATAAAAATTTACTTCCTATATTTATTTCCTTAGTCTCTTATAGCATATATAAATTAGCATAACAAGAGGCTGGCAATGCGTTGATTAATAACCCCTTTTATGAACAATTCTGTCTAAACTGGTTGTGGTGGACTGACCACCATCAATAAAATAATAGCAAGGGACATAACAACATAACTATTATCTTAATGGAACATACTCAAAGTAAATTAAATGTATTATGCGATTCAAATAATGGTAAGATTTCTCTTAGATTGTTATGGAATTTTCTTAGTATTTAGCGAAATATATACTTGACATTCAAAGTTAGACAAACTTTTCAGAAAAGTTCTAAGATTGTGTTAAAATTTGACATTATTTTATACATATTAGAATTTTATGTCGGACTTTCGTTTTTCACCACGATATTACATTTTTCGTTTTATTCTATCAATGGCAGTTTTCTTTATAAGATCAGATATGTTTTTTGGCCGTCCTTGACTTTGGGACGTAGTTTGCAAACAACTATATATCTATGATCGGCATTTGGCTAAGGTCAAGTGTAGATTTATCTGCGCTTGGTCTGGCCAAAGTAAAGAGACGGTCACCAACTACCTACCTTAACTCACCGTCCACCAAAACTGGCAGTGGGACTTGGTGGGACTAAGGGCTCACAGCAAAACCAGGGGAACGCGGAGGCCTCAGAGTTTTGCTATATCCTTTGGGGGAACCGCCAGCCCTTAGAAGAAAAAAAAAACAATTTGGCAAATAACTGAAGTCGGAGTTGAGGTTCACCTAGTAATCCATCCATAATGTACCATGCCGGTAAGCGTGGGCTATCATCTTTCGGCACTTTCACTCGATCACCATACAGGAGGTATTGACACCTGGTGAGTTGGCAGTACAAGCTGTGTTGTGTTGTTTGTCCATCAAGAATGATGATGACCATTCATTTCATCCAGTGGGGTTGAAGGTGTGGAGCCGTGGGTTCTAAGATGGCTGATAAGGCCTATTTTGGCTCGAAATGTTCTTTGACAATGTGGGCAAAGAATGCTTGACGTCTCTGGAGGAGGATTTCCTGCAGTGGTTTTTCTGTCCTGCCTTTTCTTCACAGCTCTTGCAGTCCTGGTTGCCTCACATATAACTGCACCTTTGCGCAATGATGCACGCCACGAATTTCGGTCTCTGGCTGCAGCCTCCCAGGTGTCATGATGAATTCCAAAAGCATTCAGTGAAATTTTCAGAGTGTCTTTAAAACGTTTCCTCTGGCCACCTTGGGAGCTTTTACCACAACGCAGTTCGCTGTAGAAAATTCGTTTAGGGAGCCTGTGATCTGGCATGCGGGTCAAGTGACCAGCCCAGCGAATCTGATTCTTCATCAGTAGAGTGTGGATACTGGGCATGGATGCTCTTTCTAGGACTTCAGTGTCTGGAATCTTGTCTTGCCATTTAATCTTCAGTAGCTTCCTTAGGCAGACTGTGTGGAAGTGGTTTAATTTCCTAGCGTGTCGCTGATAAACAGTCCAGGTTTCACAAGCATATAGCAGTGTGGATAATACAACTGCTTTGTAGACTTTTAGCTTTGTTTGCAGGCTTATTCCAGTTCTGTCCCATACATTCTTGTACAGTCTGCCAAAGGCTGCACTGGCCTTGGAGATTCTTGCATTCACTTCGTCATCGATTGTGGCAGCTTGTGACACAGTGCTGCCAAGATAGGTGAATTTGTCACAACACTTAGTCTATGGTCATTCACTTTGATATTCGGCACAGTGTGATTATTCCCTGGAGCTGGCTGGTACATAACTACAGTCTTCTCCAAGTTGATATTGATCCCAAAGTTGGCACAGGCATGTGAGAAAGCTGAAACATTATGTTGCATGTCCGCCTCTGAGTTGGCGTATAGAGCGCAATCATCAGCAAACAGGAGCTCTCTGACGGTGCCGCTGTCAATTTTGGTTTTAGCTTTCAGCCTTCTGAGATTGAATAACTTTCCATCCATACGGTAGTTGATGTCTATTCCAATGTCGTCGTTCTCGAAGGCATTCATCAACATGGCTGAAAACATGAGGCTGAACAGTGTTGGTGCCAGGACACATCCTTGCTTCACTCCATTGGTTACAGGAAAGGGTTCAGACAGTTCACCATTTTCCTGTACTCTTGCCTGCATGCCGTCATGAAATAGCCGCACTATTTGGACAGCCATATTTTGCCATAATCTTCCACAGTCCTTCTCTGCTGACTGTATCAAAAGCCTTGGTAAGGTCAATGAAAGTGGAGAACATTTCGCAGTTCTGTTCCTGACATTTCTCTTGCAGCTGCCTTGCAGCGAAAATCATGTCAACAGTTCCACGTTCTTTTCTGAAGCCACATTGACTCTCAGGAAGAAGACCTTGATCGAGATGGGCTGTGAGGCGATTGAGAAGAATTCTGGCGAGTATCTTCCCTGCAATTGAAAGCAAGGAGATGCCTCGGTGGTTGTCACAGGATTGGCGGTTTCCTTTACGTTTGTAAAGGTGGACTATTGACGCGTCCTTAAAATCTTGTGGCATGGTCTCGTTCATCCATATGTTTGTGAAGACTTGGTGAAGCTGCTCTGTTAGGACCGGCCCACCTGCCTTGTATATCTCTGCTGGGATGGAGTCAGGACCAGGTGCCTTGCCGCTGGAGAGTTGCTGGATGGCTTTGTTTATTTCCACTATGGTTGGCAGGTCACCAAGTGTCTCATTGGTGGGAACTTGAGGAAGGCAGTTGATGGTTTCATCATCGAAGAAGGAAGTTGCATTTAAGATTTTGCTGAAATGCTCTGCCCAGCGTTGGAGGATTTCTTTCTTATCGGTGACCAATGTTCCCCCGTCTGCACTGAGGAGGGGAACTATGCCTGGTGATGAAGGACCATAGACCGCTTTCAGTGAGTCGTAGAAGTTTTTCATATTATGTCTGTCAGCAAAGCCCTGAATTTCATCAGCTTTGCTGCTCAGCCAGGAGTCCCGCATGTGCCGAAGTTTCTGCTGCACTACTCTCTGAATGTTCTTGAAAGCATCTTTTTTTGATGTTGACTTTGGGTCATTCAAATGTGCCTTGAGGAGAAGATGTTTCTCGGCCAGCAATTGGTTGATGTCTTCGGAATTTTCATCAAACCAGTCTTTATGCTTTCGGGGGGCTGGACCCAGGATTTCCATAGCGGTGTTGTAAATTGTGTCCTTTAGGGCTCTCCATTCTGTTTCTGTATCCTGTTTAGCTTCAGCATTGGGCTTGAGGCGGTCTTCCAGCATATTTTCAAACGACTGCTGCATTTTCTTGCTGTTTAGGCGGGTGACATTTAGCTTTGTTTGCATTTTCGCCCCTTGAGGACGCCGTGGTGGCCTGATGTGGATGTTCATTTTCGAGACAATGAGATGATGGTCTGTCCAACATTCGGCACCACACATGGATTTTGTCACTCGAACGTCTTGTCTGTCACTCCTCCTGACGATGACATAGTCAATGAGGTGCCAGTGTTTCGAGCGAGGGTGCATCCACGATGTCCTATTTCTCATGGGGAGACGGAAAATTGTGTTCGTAATCACGAGATCATGTTCGGCACATGTCTGAAGGAGGCGGAGTCCATTGCTGTTACAATTTCCGACTCCATGCTTTCCAATAATGCCACTCCAAGAGGTGGTGTCCGTGCCTACTCTGGCATTGAAATCCCCAAGGAGTATAATTTTGTCTCCTTTGGGAACAGATGTTAATACACTGTGCAGGTCCTCATAGAACTTGTTCTTGACATCATCTTCGTTGGTCATAGTTGGTGCGTAGACACTCACAATGGTTGCGTGCTTCCTTCCATTCAGCAGAGGCAACTTCATGGTCATGAGCCTGTCGTTTATAGCCTTTGGAAATCCAGCTAATTTGCCGACCAGGGCCGACTTAATGGCAAATCCCACACCGGATTGGCATCTTTCCTCGCTTTTCCTTCCACTCCAGAAAAATGTGTAGCCGGCACCAATTTCACAGATTTGGCCTTCTTCTGCAAGTCGTGTCTCGCTCAAGGCTGCAATGTCGATGTTGTACCTGCCCAGCTCTCTCCCAATCAGTGCTGTTCGTCTCTCTGGACCCGACGCGCCGTCCCTGTCAAGTAGGGTGCGTACATTCCAAGTTCCAATTGTTAAGGGAATATGGTTTACTCTTTTAGCTTTGCTTGTTTTATCTTTCTTTGTATGTCGACCGCAGTTAAGGGTACCCACCAACCGCGGCTAGCTGGTTAGGTAGTGATGAAGCAGACAATGTTTAGGGCACCTTTTCTAGCCCCTTCCTCATGCTATGGAGGTGAGCAGTGTGTTCCTATAGAGGGCTGCTCAGTCGCTAAGGGGGCTGCCGAATCCCACTGATGCTCCGGTCAGTAGAAGACGACCATATGGCCTGAGCCGCCTTTGTGCAGGTCTGCGACTACGGCTGCCAGCGTACCCACGCCTGCCGCTTTGCCGCTCGCCCATCGCCACAGGGCTTGAAGGTGATATGTGACGTTGGATGAAGAATGACTTGCGCGATGACTTGGATTAAAGTGAGGAAGAGTTGCGCAATTCGTCGACCTCACTCTCTCGCCTGAGTCCATCTGAGTCCAGTGGCAAGACAAGTCGAGACGATTGGAGACGAATACAGGTGCAGTGGATGACCAGGGCGCTCTACGTGCCTTGCCGTGCTCATTACGTTCCACAACGCTTTGCAGGTAAACGCCGTCTTGCCCGTTGAATCAGGAATGATTTCTTCCGCGCAGTCTGCCGAATCCTGTCTTCACATGCTGGGTAGGCATACCTTAGTTTACCTCTTGGTTTGACACCAAATCGGATACCCATGCCTGGTTTAGCCAGCCTCTCACAGCTGTTGCCCGGGGGGTGGCCGCTGTCGCATGCTGACAGCTACTAGGAGCCACAGGCACGAGCTGGGTGTCAGACTTGGACCAGTGGGGGATGGGTCCTGAAAGGACATGAGAGCCATCCTTACCAAAGGTGCTACCAATGCCTGACACCCCGTACCCCCCAGTACAAGCTAGAGATATCTTGATAACTGCAGCCAAAGTTTAAATTCCGACAAAGATAAAGCAACATAAGCCACGGGTTACATAGACACGTTTGAATTAATAAAACAATGAAGAGAAGTGAAACAGAAGGAGGTGAATCCGATAACAGCAGGATGAAATATAAATCCTTAATTCGAGAAATAAGAAACAACACAAGAAAGGAAAACAAAAACTAAAAACAATATATACAAGATTCTTGTACCAGAATAGAGCTATACCATAAGACTGGAAGAGAATACGTAATGTTGAAAGAAATGAAGTTATTGACAAGAAATGTTCAACCTCAGTTGAATGATATCTGTGACAAGTTGGGAAATCATTCATTCATTGGCATGTTTCCATCTTGACAGACGATGGTTTGTTTTGCCCTCCATGCAACACGATCAGCGGGGACTCTGTCCCGGTGTGCATTATCAATGCTTGTAGCAATCATGTTCCGCTTACACACATCTTTGCATCGTAGAAGAGGCCGATCTTGAGATCTCTTACCCATCTGTAATTCACCAAACAGATGTCATTTGGTATTCTACCATTATCCATCATCCTAACGTGTCTTATCCATCTAAGTCTACAAAGACTGAGCATGAAACAAACCGTCACACAACCTGATATTTCCAATACTTCAGTATTTTTGATTTTGTCTTGCCAAATAATACCAAGTATTCTACGCAGACACCGCATATGAAAGCTGTTTACACGTTTCTCTTGGTGTGAGTAAGTTGACCAGGCTTCATTGCCATAAAGAAGAATACTAAGGATACAGGCTTGATAGACAAGGACTTTTGATGTGGCAGTACGCTTCTTGTTCTCCCAGACTCTTTTTGCTAACATGTTCTTTGTTGTGCTGCCTTACCAATCCCGATGTTGTTTTCCTGATTTAGGGATAATGTGCTATTTATCTCTGATCTTAGATATGTAAAATGGTCTACTATCTCTAGTTCGGCGTAGTCAATAAAGATTGATGGTACCCCATGTGCACCGTGTGACGTAATTTGTTTCTTCTTTTAGCTAATTGTTAAACCAACTTCGGAACATGCATGGGAGAATGCTGACAGTAGACGTTGTAATTCTTCCCCAGTGTGGACCCGCCTCCTGACGAAGGTAAATATTAGCCTTTGGCGAGGATGGGGGAGGGGCCGCTTCAGATGATCAGAATCCTCCAGTCGTGTTTGCTCCGCTGCGGAGTTTTTTCAATATGGGTTTTATTTGTAGGAGATCAGTGCCGGATTTAAAGAGCAGAATTGTAAATTAACAAGGGTAAGTTAATAAACAAGTCACAAATGGATGTAGAAAAATAACTAACTATGATATCAACTTGAAATTAGTTTTCTTTTTTATACATATATTGTCCCTTTATTTCTCAACACAATTTCCACCAACATTAATGCTCTTATCCCATCGTTTTATCAGTCCTCCTAAACCGGCTGCATAAATCTGCGTGCCCTGTTTTCATTTACCTGCCATGCCGCAGAACTGTGTGACTTAATTATTGACTCGCTCTTATAACTTTTTCTACCCAACTATGCACCGCTTTAAGGGAAATAGCTAAGGGCTAAGCCACTGAAAACCTACATTGGCGGGAGAAATTTCACGAAGTTGAATGTGAAGAGAAAACGTGGTTTAGAAACAGGAGCACGCAGTTCTATGCAGCGGGTTTGGGAGGACTGATAAAACGATGGGATAATTACATCAATGTTGGTTGAAATTATGTTGAGTAATAAAGAGACAATGTATATATAAAAACTGGTTTCAAGTTGTTATCATAGTTAGCTATTTTTCTACGGCCATTTGTGACTTACTTATTAACTTACCTTCGTATATTAATAAGCCGAGTTCAACATGCAGCAGATACAATATGAATATAAATACAACCAAACCTGAAGTAATGCAAGTTAGCAGATCTCCTGGTCCACTATATAAACTGATAAATAGTACACTTCTGAAACAAGTTACTAAAGAAATTAAGTATCTAGGGAGTATAATCTTAGAAGATGGCAGAATAGACAGAAATCGAAATCAGGCGTCATAAAAGAAGTGAGCTTATATATAAAAAATCACCCATACTGAAACAGTCAAATATGCCTTTGTCCGCAAAGCGACAGAAAATAAATAGCATATTCACACCAATACTACGCTACCAGTGTTAAACATGGACATTAGCCAAATCACAATTGCGCAAAATCAACACCTGTATGAAGAGATTCGTGAGAAGAGCTGCCAATTTAACCATCTAAGGCCGAATAAGAAATGTCTTGAAACGATCTTATCAGACACAGTGAGATCAGCATCTTGTACCACATATATTGAAAGGCAGAAGATCAAATGCAACACCATCAACTACAAGCACTGGCCCTACATCAAAGGACATCTGCTACGAGAGCAAGAGGACGCCGGTGAAGAAAATGGACTGACGACATCAAAGACAGTGTACAATCACGCGGAAAGATACTACCTGATGCCATGTATCTGACACAGGTTCATCAATTATTTTTCCCCACGACGCTTGACGGTGATGATGATGATGATGATGATGATGATAATGATGATGATGATGATGATGATGATGATGATGATGATCCATGTATATAATCCTCTTTAGGTGCCTGGTCGGAAACAGATACCGACAATCGTGACCCTACAGTCCTGTCATATTTTGTTTATATTATCATCTGTAGCTAATCTGTTTATGCTCTCCGCAAACATCATTCTCTGTCTTGTATTGTGTTGTATTTATAACAGTAATCAGCAATCCGCTGTTCAAAGTTCAACAATTTTGTAATTACAATTGAGATATATAACTATCTTCTGCGAAACTTCCCAAGAAACCCTAACAATCATCTGTCATCCATTTCTTTTTTTGGAACTCTACATTTCATCATCATCAAGTGCCGTGCCATCTGGCGTAGGCGTTCATGGCTCTCCACAGATCTCGGTCTTTGGTTTTCTGGATCAACTCTGCTGCTGATATTCCTCCATGCCACCGTCTCAATCCATCCAGCATCATTTCTCTTGGTCTGCCTCTGCCTCTCTTCCCCTCGATCTTTCCAGTTGTTACGATGTTCTCCAATGCCTCTCTTCTCATCAAACAAAGATATTTGTCTCTGTCTTATTGTTGTATATAATGTTCTAGTTTCATTAGCCTGTTTCAGGCAGTCATCGTTAGTTACTCTGGCAGTCCAAGGAATTCGCAACATTCGTCTCAGGAACCACATCTCTGTTGCTTCTAATTTCTTCTTACTTTGTTCATTTACATTCCAAGATTCACTGCCATACAGCAAAACTGGTTCTACATAGCATTTCAGCACTCTCTTTCTTACATTCAGTGATAGTGACTTATTGCACAAGATACTCTTCATTTTATGAAATGCTGCTTTTGCCTGCCTTATTCTGCTCCTAATCTCTGTTGTACATCTATCTGATGTTATAAATGCCCCTAGGTATCTAAAATTATCCACTTGGTTAAGGATTTTTCCTTCTATTTCTATGTCACAGTTTGGTGTCACCATTTTCCTTGATATTACCATTGTTACTGTTTTCTTGATATTCAAGGAGAGTCCTTTCCTTGCACTCTCTGTTACTACAACGTCTAATAATTGCTGTAGGTCTGTTGAATTATCAGCCACCAATACTGTGTCATCAGCATAGCGTATATTATTTATATTATAACCTCCAACTAGTATTCCTGGCATCTCTTTGATCTCTCTCATTATTACTTCGCTATACAGGGAGAAATGATCTGGTGACAAGACACACCCCTGTCGTACTCCTAGCTTTATCTGTTCGTAACTACCCTCTTTATTTCACATTTTAATTGCTGCTACTTGGTTCCAGTAAACATTCTTTATTATTCTTAAATCTTTTCCATCAATGTTGATATTTTCCAACAACTGCCTTATCAAATGCCTTAGTATAATCTATGAAGCACAAATATATGTCTCTCTGTTTCTCTATTGACCTTTCTATTAGTGTCCGTAATGTATAAATTGCATTGCTTGTGCCCTTTCCTTCCACAAATCCATACTGTTCTTCACTAATTTCCATTTTTATTTTCTTTTTGTTTCTTCTCATTAGGATTCTGAGTAGAAGCTTAGTGATATGGTTTATGAGGTTAATTGTACGAAAATCTTCACAATTAATTGCTCCTGGTCTTTTTGGTATAGCTATAAATACAGATTTCAGCATATCACTGGGTAAATATCCACTGCTGTAAATATCATTCAACATTTTGGTTAATATATCTACTCCAAATTCTCCCAACACTTCTAATTCTTCTATTGTGATTTCATCTGGCCCAGCTGTTTTTCCTTTCTTCATACGTTTCATAGCGTCAGCGACTTCTTCTTTCAGAATAGGTGGACATTCTAAGTTACTATCTTCTGTTAATTCTTCCCTTTCTCCGTCATATAATTCTCTTATATACTCATTCCATCTCTTCATTATAGCACCTTCCTCTAATAATATCTTTCCTGTTTTTGATTTCAAACACCCTGTATTTATTCTTATTTTTCTTCCTGTAAGCTCACTGATTTGTCTGTACATATTATTTGTATCATTAATGGAATTTAATTCAATTTTTTTGCATTGCTCGTTTAACAAACTTTCTTTAGCCTTTCCACATTTATCTTTTATTTTTTTTTTATTATGTGGTTGTTTCGGGATTTGAAATTTAAATATTGAGCACAACCCACTACTGGCAACGCCGATCGCACTCTGGTATGAACCTAAGGCCTATCCACGTCAACATGGAAGCACTATACTCGAGTTTCGCCCTCATTTGAGCTCGTCAGTAGTGCATATCCCTGACCGGATCCGGAAACAGTCCCGGATCACGCGTGTGAAGCGGGTGTGTAACCACGCGGCACACACTGGACACACCAAATTATCACAACAGAATACCACAACGCTACCCATCGTAGGAAGCTCTTTTATTTTTTTATTTATCTTAGCGTATTCTTGTTTGTCATTTTTACTCTGTTTTCATTTGTCCATCAGTTTTAAGATTTTTTCATTCATCCATTTTTTCTTAGCTATTTTGCCTCTCTCCGGTAATACTTCTTTGCTAGTTTGATGAATGGAGTCCCTTAACATTTCCCATTGTTCATTTATATTCTGTATTTTAGCTATCGCATTGTACCTATTTTTCACAGTCACTCTGTATTGTTCTTGCAGTTCTTTATCTATTTTCAGAACCTCTTTATTAAGTCTCATGTTCTTAACCATTTTTTTCCCTCTCTTTAAACTTACTTTTATTTGTCCACATAGTGGTACATGATCACTATTACAATCAGCACCAGGCATTGTCTTTACATTAATTAAAGCATTTCTATATCTTTTATTATTTAGTATGTAGTCAATTTGGTTGCGTATTTTCTTATCAGGGCTTTTCCATGTGTCTTTTATGGTGTTTAAATCATGTGTTTCCAATTATCATATCATTGATATTTGCCCATTCTATTAGCTTTTCCCCTCTTTCATTTCTTGTACCTAAACCATAATTCCCCACTACACCCTCCATTTTCCCCTTTCCTACTTTTGCATTAAAATCACCAAGTATTATTTTTATTTCTTGTGATCCAATCTGAGCCATCACCATTTCTATTTCGTCGTAAAAGTGTTGTATTTCTTCATCACTACTGCTTGTTGTTGGTGCATATACCTGTATAATATTTATGTCTATTGGTTTGCCTTTGATTTTTACTATAACTACTCTATCTGAAATACACCAGTATCCATTAATTGACTTGGCTGTTTTTTCGTCTAATATTATTCCTACACCTTTTTCATGTGTATCCCCTCCAGAATAAATTATTGTGTGATTGTCAGCTATAATTTTGCCCGATACCTTCCATCTCATCTCACTAACGCCTAGTATATTCATTTTCATGCTATCCATCTCTCTTAGAACATTGGTCAACTTTTCTAGCTCATATAATGTCCTAACATTCCATGTTCCTACTCTAAATTTATTTATTTTAGTTATGATTTTGCCATCAGTAGCTGGATGACGGTCTGGTGTCACCTGTGGCTCATGACTGTCCCTACCGGACGAGGATGTCCTAAGACAGCCATTAACGTCGTTCACTAACTCTGATATATGTTTTACCATGAAGTCTTGGGAAGATAATGTGGTGGTTTCCCCTTGCCTTCCACATTCACATGGTGGTCTTTTTACCTCTGCCTTTGACAGCCATTTCCGACTGTAAGGACAAGTGAGTGCCCTGCTCTGCTCAGCTGCAGAGTTGTCCACTTATTCCGGTGGATACTCGGTCCCCAGAGCTGTGTTAGCCACACCGTGGGGTGTTTCCATCCTCTACCACGTGGAGGTGCAATTGGGATTTCCCCTTCCTAAAGTTATGGTCTATGACCAAAACTCTCCAGTACTTTTAGAGGACCACTCTTTACATTTAGGTGAAATAATGTCTTTTGATGTCTGTTGGATTGATTCCCGCAACATGTCCCATTGTTCATGATAATCTGTATTTTTTCCATGGCACTATATCTGTTCTTTACAGTTCTTTACAGTAACATTGTACCTTTCCCTAATTTCTTGTCTGTTTTAAGTAATGCTAGATCTAACTTATTTGGGGTTTTCTTTATGGTTTTAAGTCTTAACCTCATTTTTCCTATAATTGGCACATTGTCACTATTTCCACCTGCTCCACGTGTTTGCTACTATTAAACTGCTTCCTAATTTCTTTCTGATCATTATGTAGTCAATTTGATAGGGAATATTATCTCCAGGGCTTGTCCACGTATATAATCGTCAAGGATGGTGTTTGAACCAGGTGTTACCTATTATCATGTCATAGTATTCTGCTCATGCTGTTAATCTGTCAACTCTCTCATTTCTATCACTATGATGGCACTGGCCCACGGACATGTCTAATTCGTTATATATATATATATATATATATATATATATATATATATATATATATATATGTGTGTGTGTGTGTGTGTGTCTGTGTGTGTGTCTGTGTCTGTGTCTGTGTGTCTGTGTGTGTGTGTGTGTGTGTGTGCGTGTGTGTGTGCCCGCGCACACACACACACACACATTTGCTTTTACAGGGTATATTTTAATAGCTGAACGCCTCTGAGTCAAATCCTCCAGATGTGAGGGCCTGGCCGCTAGTTACTTCCTCCTCTTGGAGGTTTGATGCTAAACCGCTAGCGTCTGCAGCCTACCTTGTTCCAGACGAACTGGTTATCCTTTCCTCTGGAGAAAACAGGGCAAGGCCGAGAGAGAGAGAGATCATGCTGCATGGGCAACACGTTCTCTGAATCCAAGCCCAGGAATTGTGCGGTGGAATTCTAGCTCTAGTTCCAATCCACATATTTTCGTCTGTAAAGACGGCAAGGTGCCACTATATTTAATGACTGTGCAGTGTCTGAAACTATTGCCGGTCCACGTTTTGTATTTACCTATTATGTTGCATGAACTATTATGTTAATATGTTGCCTAATAATACTCTTTCTGAGATTGTCCGAAATCCTTTAACCGCCTCAGCACTCATTTGATCCAAAATTATGCCAACTCCCCTTTGGTAGTCCTTCCCTCCGGATTAAACAATTCTGTACGTGTACATATATAAATATTGTTTTCCTCCGCACCTGGCCGTCACATTTCACAATATGTACGAGTATTAACAACAATTTATTATTATGCATGTGGCAAGAAATCATAAAATTGTACTTCCTATATTGCGGTCAACATTAGCATCTTCCAGCTGTATGTTGATTCCAAGGCTAGATTACGCTCATAAGCACGCCACGAATTTCTGCGCGACAGGCTAAATACTCTCGTAAGTCACTCGCGCGACTCGAACCCCTTCAAGTTCTCGTGCGCTCACGTCAACCACGAGAGTATTCCGGGTTACGGAGAAAGCTGCTAACACCTCAGCCAGGGAGACCGGCCTTAGTCTCTTATAGCATATATAAATTAGCATAACAAGAGGCTAGCAATGCGTTGATTAATCACACCTTTTATGAACTTATAAGAAGGGACATAACAACATAACAGTTATATCAAGGGAATATACTCAAAGTAAATTAAATGTATTATGTGATTTAAATAATGATATCATTTCTCTTAGTATGTTATGGAATTTTCTTAGCAACTAGCAAAATATATTCTTGGCATACAATCGGTAAAAAATTTAAGAAAACTTCTAAGATTGTGTTAAACTAGTGACATTATTTTATTTATATGAGAATTTTATAATGCACTTTGATATTTCACCACAATATTACATTCAATGTTTTATTCTTTCAATGGTACTGTATTGAATTCAATTGAAGTTTGTTTTTTGGCCGTCCTTGACTTTGAGACGTAATTTGCATATAACTATATATCTGTGAGTTGGTCCCCCTGGCCTAGGTGTTAACGTCTTTCTCCGTACATTCTCGTGAGTATCGTAAGCTGCGCGAGAATCGGTAGCGGTTCTCTTCACTTTCGTAACTTACGGTGTATGTGAGCCGGCCGCTCAGACAGCAATGGCAAGCTAGTATATCAACAGCAGCTGGAAAATGCCGATGCTGACTGCAACGTCCTGTAAGGGATATTCATATATATATCTGTGATCGGCACTTGGCTAAGTTCAAGTGTAGATTTATATGCGCTTGGTTTGGCTGAAGTAAAGCGATGGTCACCAACTACCTAAATTAACTCACCGTCACTAATACTGACAGTGGGCCTTGGTGGACCACTATGGGCCAAAAGGCACATAGTGGGACTAAGGTCTCACAGCGAAATCAGGGGGACGCGGAGGCCTTAGAGTGTTGCTCTATCCTCTGGGGGAACCGCGAGCCCTTTAAAAAAGAGTAGGCAAATAACTGAAGTCGAAGTTGGTGTTCGCCTAGTAATCCATCCATCATGTACCATGCCGGTAAGCGTGGACGGTCATGTTTCTCCACTTTCACTCGATTACCATACAGGAGGTATTGACGCCTGGTGAATTGGCAGTACAAGCTAGAGATATCTTGATAACTGCAGCCAAATATTAAATTCCGAACATGATAAAGCAACATAAGCCACGGATTACATCAGACACGTTAGAATTAATAAAGCAACGAAGAGAACTGAAACAGAAAGGAGGTGAATTCGATAACAGCAGGATGAAGTATAAATCCTTAACTCAACAAATGAGAAAGAACATAAGAAAGGGGAAAAAAACAATATATACAAGATTCTTGTACCAGAATAGAACAATATCATAAGACTGGAAGACATTACGTAATGTTCAAAGAAATGAAGTTATTTAAATATTGAGCACAACCCACTACTGGCAACGCTGAGCGTATTCTGATATGAACCTAAGGCCTTTCCACGTCAGTGAGGAAGCACTAGACTCGAGTTTCGCTCTCGTTTGAGCTCGTTAGTAGTGCATATTCTTGACCGGACCCGGAAACAAACCCCGGATCACTGGCGTGTGAAGCGGGTGTTTAACCACTAGACCAAGCGGTACACGCTGGACACGGCCAAATTATAACAACAGAATATTACGTCACCCATCGTAGGCTGTAGTTCAAGATTTGCCCGATCGCCGTGACTGATGTCCGTCAATCTATGTGGACCCGAACGATCAGGTCTTCTCACTGGCAAGGCACACCAGGCCGCCTAAAGTCCAGCGAGCAATAATCAAATTGATTTATTTTATTGTTACTGGATTTGAGATTTAAATATTGAGCACAACCGACTACTGGCAACGCTGATCGTATTCCGGTATGAACCTAAGGCCTTTCCACGTCAGTGTGGAAGAACTAGACTCGAGCTTCGCTCTCGTTTGAGCTCGTCAGTATTGCATATCCTTGACTGGACCCGGAAACAAACCCCGGATCACTGGCGTGTGAAACGTGTGTGTAAACACTAGACCACGCGGCACAAACTGAACACTGCCAAATTGTCACAATAGAATATCACAACGTCACCCATCGTGGGCTGTAGTTCAAGATTTGCCCGATCACCGCGACTGACGTCTGTCAATCCATGTAGACCCAAACGATCATGTCTTCTGAAATCTTCTGATCAGGTCTTCTGATCAGGTCTTCTGAAGAAATGTTCAACGTCATTTGAATGTTATCTGTGACAAGTTGGAAAATCTTTCAATTATTTCAATCATTGGCACATTGCCGTCTTGACAGACGATAGTTTGTTACATTGTGCTTCAAAAAGGCATAATAACTACAACCCATGACGGTAGCAAATGTGACTGATTAGGCCAATTCGCACTGTATACGTTCGTCCACAATTGATGCATGTGAACACATGGTCATTTCCACCATCATGCGCTATCTTACGTTCCGCACGCTCGGTGTGCGACTTATTTGCAATCATTTTCTCCATTGTCTTTATTCCATTTCTGATATTTGCCCTCCATGCAACGCGATCAGCGGCAACATACTCCCAATGTGCATTATCAATGCCTGTATCAATCATGACCCGCTTACACACATCTTTGTATCGTAATATCGTATCGTAATAGAGGCCAACCCTGAGATCTCTTACCCATCTCTAATTCACCAAAAAGATGTCCTTTGGTATTTTACCATCATCCATCCTCCTAACGTGTCCTATCCATCTCAGTCTACGAAGACTGAGCATGGAACAAACCGTCACACAACCTGATCTTTCCAATACTTCAGTATTTGTGATTTTGTCTTGCCACTTAATACCAAGTATTCTTCGCAGACACCGCATATGAAAGCTGTTTAAGCGTTTCTCTTGGTGTGAGTAATTTGACCAGGCTTCATTGCCATAAAGAAGAGTACTAAGGACACAGGCTTGATAGACAAGGATTTTTGTTTTGTCAGTAACCTATTATGTTGCATGAACTTTACAGAGGGTGAATATTATATTATGTTAATATGTTGCTACAGAGTTTCACTAATAATACTCTTTCTGAGATTGTCCGAAATCCTTTAACTGCTCCAGCACTCATTTGATCCAAAATTATGCCAACTTCCCTTTTGTAGTCCTTCCCTCCGGGTTAAATAATTTTGTACGTATCTAAATATGATTTGTGTAGATTTATCTGCGCTTGGTCTGGCTAAAGTAAAGAGACGGTCACCAACTAAAACTAGCTGTGCGCCTTGGTGGGACTAAGGGCTCACAGCAAAACCAGGGGGACGCGGAGACTTCAGAGTGTTGCTATATCCTTTGAGGGAAACGCCAGCCCTTATTAATAAAAAAAAAAAAAACATTTTGGCAAATAATTGAAGTCGGAATTGGCGTTCACCTAGTAATTCATCCATCATGTACCATGCCGATAAGCGTGGGCTATCATCATACAGGAGGTATTGACACCTGGTGAGTTGGCAGTGTAAGCTAGAGATATCTTGATAACTGCAGCCAAAGTTTAAATTCCGACCAAGATATAGCAACATAAGCCACGGATTACATCAGACAAGTTAGAATTAATAAAGCAACGAATAGAACTGAAACAGAAAGGAGGTGAATCCGATAACAGCAGGTTGAAATATAAATCCTTAATTCGAGAAATAAGAAACAACACAAGGCAGGAAAACAAAATCAAAAAACAATATATACAAGATTCTTGTACCACAATAGAACTATACCATAAGACTGGAAGAGAATACGTAATGTTGAAAGAAATGAAGTTATTGGCAAGAAATATTCAACCTCAGTTGAATGATATCTCTGACAAGTTGGGAAATCATTCATTCATTGGCATGTTTCCGTCTTGACAGACGATGGTTTGTATTGCCCTCCATGCAACACGATCAGCGACGACTCTCTCCCGGTGTGCATTATCAATGCCTCTATCAATCATGTACCGCTTACACACATCTTTGTATCGTAGTAGAGGCCGATCTTGAGATCTTTTACTAATCTGTAATTCACCAAAAAAATATACCCTTTGGTATTCTACCATCATCCATCCTCCTAAGATGTCCTATCCATCTAAGTCTACGAAGACTGAGTATGGAACAAACCGTCACACAACCTGATCTTTCCAATTCTTCAGTATTTGTGATTTTGTCTTGCCACTTAATACCAAGTATTCTACCCAGACACCGCATATGAAAACTATTTAAACGTTTCTCTTGGTGTGAGTAAGTTGACCAGGCTTCATTGCCATAAAGAAGAGTACTAAGGACACAGGCTTGATAGACAAGGACTTTTGTTTTGGCAGTAAGATTCTTGTTCTCCCAGACTCTTTTTCATAACCTGTTCATTGTTGTTGCTGCCTTACCAATCCAGATGTTGATTTCTTGGTCTAGGGATAATTTGCTATTTATCTTTGATCTTAGATATGTAAAATGGTCTACTATCTCTAGTTCGGCGTCGTCAATAAAGATTGATGGTACCCCCATGTGCACGTTGTGATGTAATTTGTTTCTTCTTTTTGCTAATTGCTAAACCAACTTCAGAACATGCATGGGAGAATGCTGATAGTAGACGTTGTAATTCTTTCCTAGTGTGGACCCGCCTCTTGACAAAGGCAAATATTAGGCTTTGTCGATGGGGGGGGGGGGGGGGGGGGAAGTGCCGGGCTGCTCGCTTCTGATGATCAGAAACCTCCAGCCGTGTTTGCTCCTCTGCGGTGTTTTTTCAACATGGTATTTATTTGTAGAAGATCAGTGCCGGATTTAAAGCGCAGAATTGTCCCATTAATTCTCAACACAATTTCCACCAACATTAATACTCTTATCCCATCGTTTTATCTGTCCTCCCAAACCGGCGGCATAAATCTGCGTGCCTTGTTTTCATTTACCTGCCATCCCACAGAACTGTGTGACTGTGTGTATTGACTCGCTCTTTCAACTGTTTCTACCCAACTATGCACCGCTTTACGGGAAATCGCTAGGGGCTAAGCCACTGAAACCACACCTTGGCGGGAGGCATTTCACGAATGACGCCGAAGTTGAATGTGAAGTGCAAATGTGGTTTAGAAACCGAGGCACGCAGTTCTATGAGGCCGGTTTGGGAGGACTGATAAAACGATGGGATAATTACATCAATGTTGGTGGAAATTATGTTGAGAAATAAAGGGACAATGTATATATAAAAGTAAACTAGTTTCAAGTTGTTATCATAGTTAGTTATTTTTCTACGGCCATTTGTGACTTACTTATTAACTTACCCTCGTATATTAATAAGCTGAGTTCAGCATGCAGCAGATACAATATGAATATAAATACAACCAGAACTGAAGTAATGCAAGTTAGCAGATCTCCTGGTCCAGTATATAAACTGATAAATAGTACACATCTGAAATACGTTACTAAAGAAATTAAGTATATAGGGGGTGTGATCTTAGAAGATGGTAGAATAGACAGAAATCGAAATCAGGTGTCATAAAAGAAGTGAGCTTATATATAAAAAATCACCCATACTGAAACAGTGAAATATGCATTTGTCCGTAAAGCGACAGATAATAAATAGCATATTCACACCAATACTATGCTACCAGTGTTAAACATGGATATTATCCAAATCACACTTACGCAAAATCAACACCTGTGAGATTAGATGCGCGATGAGAGCTGCCAACTTAACTATCCAAGGCCGAATAAGAAATGTCTTGAAACGATCTTATCAGACACAGTGAGATCAGCATCTTGTGCCACATATATTGATAGGCAGAAGATCAAATGGTTCGGCCATCTCGTTAGAATGCAACATCATCAACAACCAGCACTGGCCTTACATCAAAGGACATCTGCTACGAGAGCAAGAGGACGCCAGTGAAGAAAATGGATTGTGGACATCAAAGACAGTGTACAATCACACGGAAAGATACTACTCGATGCCATGTATCTGACGCCGGATTATCAATAATTCCTCTTTACGACGCTTGACGGCAAAAGTGGATGATGATGATGATGATGATGATGATGATGATGATGATGATGATGATGATGATCCATGCGTATAATCCTCTTCATATGGTGGTTTGGAATAAACATCTGATATCGTGAACAGTCAGGTCTTAGTCAGGTATGACTGAGCTACGGTATAACAGTAGACGGTACTACCTGCTTTCTGTTAGCGCCGAACGTTGGACGGCGCTTACCAAACCCGATACCCCACATTGTGCCAACGGCTTCGGACGGAAGAGCGCAATTGGGAGAGTACAAGCCTTACCCTGGTGTGGGTAAATGCAACCTAAAGACAAAATGTCATGGCAGGGCAGACCAGGTTGACAGCTGGTCTAGGATCGAAGCTCCGACAGGCGGACAGTTAGAGCATTGCTTTGCTGATCCGGCAGCTTCTGCAGCTTGTCTAGTTCCAGATGTAGGGGTGTTACCTTTCCTCTGGAGTGAACTAGGCAGGCCGAGAGAGGGATCATGCTGCATGGGCAACACATTATCTCTATATTTTAGCCCAGGCTTTGTGCTATGGAGAGGCAATAACTCCATCCCTGGTCTTAACCGGTCTCAGAATCAAAGCGAGAGGCAACTGTTACGGGTTATAAGTTCCTGTCAGTTGGCGTAGACATGGGGCGCCACGCGTTGCCTCTGACGGTGGGAGACACACAGGTGTCACTGATCAGCTACTGTCCGCCTCAAGCTGGGCAGCCACCGGCCAATTAGGTGCTGATCCGTCACAGCCTGCCTGCTTCAATGGGTGCTTGGGGCTAGGACAAAATCTGAATCGCAGGCTGTAAAACCAATGCACCTGGTACTAATAAAAAGAAAAATAGAAACCTCAAGCTACGGCTTGCAACCTGGAACGTGAGAACCATGTTCCAGGTGTCGTATTATTTCTAAGTGTCGTCCCTGGCGTGAGGGGAATCAACACCGACATTCTTTTAACCCCATATCAATATCTGGAAGATCTCCCAGCTTTCTGTCTACAACACCCCGTCGGTCCCTGGATCTCTCTCTCTCTCTCTCTCTCTCTCTCTCTCTCTCTCTCTCTCTCTCTCTCTCTCTCTCTCTCTTACTACCGAACCAAGCCACCTCTCATTCTTTTCCCAAAACACACTGCACAACACACGCTCTAACAAAAACAACAAATTAGTTTAATAGAGAAAAGTGTCATGTATGTGTATGTGTAGAATGTCTGTCGTATAATCTAGTGTGTATGTAGAGTCAGACCGAATAGATCAGGAGCAAAGTCTGTTTCATCACTGTACTGGCCACACAACAGCACCATATATGATGGACAGAAGACCTCACCCAAATGATTTGTCTCTCAGGCCAAGTGTCGACTTCGTCCGATAGCTCTTGGACAATCCGGAAACTTGGTCATCAATAGTGGAAACAGTCCAATATTGATCATCCATCTAACACACACAGTGTAACTACTCTGTTCATAAAAGTTCTGTGATCAGAGAACCCTACAAATACTGTTATTGTCACTTTGGAAAACTCAATGTTAGTATTTAGCTGTTCATATGAATTCAAGAATTGTAACACACTTTGTTAATTGGTAATGATAGGAATTCACCAATTGTAACTCAAAATGTTAATTTTCCCGCTATTTATATCTACTAGTGTTCCTGGTACTGGTGTTATTGTCAGTGTCTTGATTTTACTGTGATGTAAACTATCACTCAGGAAACACACTTAAATAACCATCGTTTCCTGCTCAGCAGAGGCCAGGTTCCTGCAGACCCTCTGGGTTATTGACCCAGTACAAATGCCTCTTAGTAAACCTGCCTTCAATATTCGAGCCATGACTTTTCTTCTGACATTGACATTGGCACATTTCCGTCTTGACAGACGATAGTTTGGTACATTGTGCTTTAAAAAGGCTTAATAACTACGATCCATGGCGGTGGCGAGTGTGGCTGGTAAGGCCAATTCTTGCTGCAAATGTTTGCCCACAGTAGGTGCATGTGAAAACATGGTCATTTCCACCATTTTGCACCATCTTACTTCTCTCACGCTCTGTGTGTGCTTTATCTGCAATCATTTTCTCCTTTGTCTTTATTCCGTTTCTGATAGTTGCCCTCCATGCAACACGTTCAGCGGCGACGTGCTCCCAATGTGCATTATCAATGCCTGTATCAATCATGTCCCGCTTACACACATCTTTGTATCGTAGTAGAGGCCGAACCTGAGATCTCCTACCCGTCTGTAATTCACCAAAAGATGTCCTTTGGTATTCTACCATCATCCATCCTCCTAACGTGTCCTATCCATCTAAGTCTACGAAGACTGAACATGGAATACACCGTCACACAACCTGATCTTTCCAATACTTCAGTATTTGTGATTTTGTCTTGCCACTTAATACCAAGTATTCTTCGCAGACACCGCATATGAAAGCTGTTTAAACGTTTCTCTTGGCGTGAGTAAGTTGTCCAGGTTTCACTGCCATAAAGAAGAGTACTAAGGACACAGGCTTGGTAGACGAGGACTTTTGTTTTGGCAGTAAGCTTCCTGTTCTCCCAGACTCTTTTTGCTAACATGTTCATTGTTGTTGCTGCCTTGCCAATCCTGATGTTGATTTCCTGATCGAGGGATAATTTGCTATTTACCTCTGATCCTAGATATGTAAAATGGTCTACTATCTCCAGTTCGGCGTCGTCAATAAAGATTGATGGTACACCATGTGCACCTTGTGACATAATCTGTGACTTCTTTTTGTTAATTGTTAAACCAAATTCAGAACAAGCATTGGAGAATGCAGATAGTAGATGTTGTAATTCTTCCTCAGAGTGGGTCTTAATCGCAGCATCATCCGCAAAAAGCAACTCTCTGATTAGTACCCTGCTAATTTTGGTCTTGGCCTTCAATCTCTGAGCATTGTAGAGGCCACCATCTGAGCGTGAGTGAATGTATATACCATCATCCTGATCACGAAAGGCATATTTCAGTAGAAGTGAAAAGTATATCCCAAAGAGGGTGGGGGCTAGCACACAGCCTTGCTTAACTCCACTCTTGATTTCAAACTCTTCTGAAGTTGAGCCATCAAACTTGATTATACCCTTTATGCCTGTGTGGCACGATTCCACAATGGACAGAAGAGTTGGTGGGCAGCCAATCTTCTTTAGTGCTTTAAACAGACCCTCACGACTGACCAAATCGAATGCCTTTGTGAGGTCGATGAAGGCAATAAACAGTGGCTGATTTTGTTCCCGGCATTTTTCTTGCATCTGTCGCAATGAGAATATCATATCAATGGTAGACCGGTTCTGACGGAAGCCACACTGTGATTCGGGGTAGACTTGATCTCCCAGGACTTGAAGTCTGTGCAGGACAATTCTGGCAAATACTTTCCCAACAATACACAGAAGTGAGATACCCCTATAGTTGTTACAGTCGCTCCGATCTCCCTTGCTCTTGTACAGGGTTATGATGTTTGAATCTTTGAAATCCTGTGGGACTCGTCCTTCTCGCCAGCATAGCTCTATTAGCTGGTGGATCTGTAGAGCGAGTGTGTCTTGCCCACTCCTGATCACCTCTATTGGAATTCCATCCTTACCTGGAGCCTTGCCAGATGCAAGCTCATTTATAGCACACTTAACTTCTGTTATAGTGAGAAGTGTGTTCAGGTGGTCAAGAGTTGGCAAGGCCTCTATGGCGTTGAGGGCATCATCCGCTAGCTTGGTCTCACTTGAGTAAAGCTTTAAATAGTGCTCGACCCATCTATCCATCTGCTGTTTCTTATCAGTGATGATTTCTCCAGTCAAGGTTTTCAGCGGTGCACTTCTTTTGATCATTGGACCACAGGCTTTCTTTATCCCTTCATACATGCTTCTGATGTTTCCCTTATCACTTGCGATTTGAATGGACTCACATAACTTGATCCAATAGTCATTCGCACACTGCCTGGCAGCCTTTTGTACATCCTTCCTTGCTTGCTTCAGCTCACTCAGAGTGTTACGCGTTGGTCTTTCCTTGTTTCTTAAGAGAGCTATCTTCTTTTTATCAATCAAGGGTTGCAGTATCTGGCTGTTTGCCGCAAACCAGTCCTGCCTCTTATGATCCACAGTGCCGTAAACCCCTACCGCTGTTTTATAAATAGTTTCCTTAAGTTTACTCCATTTATCATTTACTATACAATTTTCTGATGTATCATTGAAAGCGTCTTCAAGTTGCTGTTGAAATTCAAAGCACTTTCCAGGATCGTGAGTGTTAGTAATATTAATCCTGGGGCTAGACTTGTGTTTAGCTGTGTAGATTCTCTTTGGTCTCAGTCTAACCCTTGCAACAACCAAAGAATGATCTGTATCACAGTCAGCACTGTGGTAACTTCGAGTTAATGATGTATGGTTCAGATGTTGTCTCCGTGTGATAATGAAGTCCAGCTGATGCCAATGGCCGGATCTTGGATGTTTCCATGTGACCTTATGCATCTCTTTTGTTTTAAAAAAGGAGTTTGTAATACATAGGTCATTTCTAGTGCAATGCTCCAGCAGCCTTTGCCCATTATCATTCATGCGACCGATGTTGTATTTTCCAAGGCACACTGGCCATGAACTCGAGTCCTTGCCCACACGAGCATTGAAATCACCGAGCATATAAATGTAGTCGGATTTTGGAACTGCCTTGATCGCAGAGTCTAGCTGCTCATAGAACATACCCTTCACATCATCAGAGGAAGCGATTGTCGGTGCATATGCAGTGAGAATGGTGGCAAATCCACAGGAGGTTGCCAAGCGCAGTGATAATAATCTTTCATTACCTCCAGCTGGGATATCAATCATTCCCAGTAGCGAATTCTTCACTGCAAAGCCCACACCATGTTGCCTTTTCTCTGCCTGCCCTCTTCCCTTCCAAAAAAGGTGTAATTGTTTTCAATGAGTGACCCTTCCTCAGCGAGGCGAGTCTCCTGCAGGCCAGCAATATCAATGTTAAGACGATCGAGTTGAGCATCAATCACGGCCGTTTTTCTCACATCGTAAATATTTGTCAAGTCAGTGGAAAATCCTGGACACATGGTTCTCACGTTCCAGGTTGCAAGCCGTAGCTTGAGGTTTCTATTCTTTTTATTAGTACCTGGTGCATTGGTTTTACAGCCTGCGATTCAGATTTTGTCCTATCCCCAAGCACCCATTGAAGCAGGCAGGCTGTGGCTGATCAGCACCCGATTGGCTGGGGGCTGCCCAGCTTGAGTCGGGCGGTAGCTGATCAGTGACACCTGTAGGTGTCTCCCACCGTCAGAGGCAACGCATGGCGCCCCATGTCTACGCCAACTGACAAGGACTTATAACCCGTAACAGTTGCCTCTCGCTTTGATTCCGAGACCGGTTAAGACCAGGGATGGAGTTATTGCCTCTCCATAGCACAAAGCCTGGGCTAAAATAAAGAAACCATGTGTTGCCCATGCAGCATGATCCCTCTCTCGGCCTGCCCAGTTCACTCCAGAGGAAAGTTGACACCTATAATCTGGAACAAGACAAGCTGCAGAAGCTGCCGGATCAGCAAAGCAATGCTCTAACTGTCCGCCTGTTGGAGCTTCGATCCTAGACCAACTGCCAACCAAGGCTTAGGGCCTGGTCTGCCCTGCCATGACTTATTTTGTCTTTGGGTTGCATTTCCTCGCACCAGGATAAGGCTAGTACCCTCCCAATTGCGCTCTTCCGCCCGGTGCCGTTGGCACAATGTGGGGTGTCGGGTTTGGTAAGCGCCGCCAAACATTCGGCGCTGACAGAAAGCAGGTAGTACCGTCTACTGTCATACGGTAGCTCAGTCATAACTGACTAAGACCTGACTTTTCTTCTAGCTTCTTGGTAAACCTAGTGGAATCTGTTGAAGAGATAACACACCTGGTGAGAGCAACCCAATTCGGACCTTTATTAGGTGAGTGTAGGCCGACGGCAGCACTCAGATATATAACAGAGAACAAAACCTCTGTCATAAGGCCGAGGAGCTCATCACATCGGTCTGAGTCATGGTAAGACAAGGAAAGACTAGAGGAAAAGGGCAGAAACCCAGCATATACCCTACTGGAAGATCCTACCATTTGACATTTCCCCCATCCCCCCAACCATCCTCAATCTCCCCAAATATTATCCCACTACATTGTCCTTAACTCACTCAATTAAATGATATCTCACACCAGCTAGTTTAAGCTACGCGATAGGCTACTGTTGCCGACACTCTTATAATACGTTCTATCAACGCACATTACTACACTCGATTCCTAAGAATAATCTGCTGTGGGTTTATTTCATTAATTACCATACATTTATTCCGGTTTGAAAATTGGGACTACTAAATCACACGAAGGCAACATGTCCGGCAATGTAAATCGACAGAAGACACTGTAATCCCTCTCAAGAATCAACGCTTTCCAACGCTCCGGATTAAATAATTCTTCACGTATCCAAATATTTTTCCCCCGCACCTGGCAATAGCATTTCACAATATGTATGAGTATCAACAACAATTTGTTATTATGCCTGTGGCAAGAAATCATAAAATTTTACTTCCTAAATTTACTTCCTTAGTCTTTTATAGCCAGCCTCCCTGGTCTAGAGGTTACACGACTTTCTCCGTAATCTCCTATACTCTCTTAAGTAACGTGACGTTGCGCGAGACTCGGTAGCGGTTCTCTTCGCGTCGGTAACTTAGGGGTATGTGAGCTGGTCGCTCAGAAAGCAATGGCAAACTACTGAGCGTAATCTTGCATAGAAATCAACAATCAGCTGAAAGATGCTGATGTTGACAGCAATGTCCTGTAACGTATATGCTAAGAAAAAAAAAGAGTCTCTTATAGCATGTGTCAATTAGCATAACAAGAGGCTAGCAATGCGTTGATTAATCACCCCTTTTATGAACAATTCTGTCTAAACAGATTGTGGTGGACTGACCACCATCAATAAAATTGTAGAAGGGACATAACAACATAACAGTTATATGAAGGGAATATACTCAAAGTAAATCAATTGTATTTTGTGATTTAAATAATTATAGTATTTCTCAAAGCTTGTCATACACTTTTCTTAACAATTATTGAAATATATTTTCGCATGAAAAGCTGGTATTGCTTTAAGCAAAATTTTTAGGTTGTGTTGAAATTGTAACATTATTTTATACATGTGAGAATTTTATAACGGACTTTGATATTTCTCCACGATAATACATCATATATTTTGTTCTTTCAATGTTACTACTACACTCTAGAATAAATACTGTATTTTTGGCTGTCCTTGACTTTGGGACGTAATTTGCAGATAACTATATATCTATCATTGGCATTTGGCTAAGATCAAGTGTAGATTTATCTGTCCTTGGTCTGGCTTAAAGTAAAGAGACGGTCACAAACTACCTAAATTAACTCACCGTCCACTATTACCAGGAATAAAAAACGCAACACACGAATAAAGAAAATAACAAGTTGGTGGACCACAGAAGTAAAGAAAGCAGTAAAAGACAAAAATGAAAAATAAAAAAAGTGGTTGAAGAGCAAACAGAAATGTGATTACAGAGAATATAGAATAGCGAGAAGACATGTGAATAGAATAGTAAAGAGGGAAAAACAAAAAGACTGGAAAGAGTATGGAGAAACCCTAAATAAATACTACAAGGAGCGAACAAGAAACTTCTACAAAAAGATAGGTGCAATGCGAACCAGAGGAGAACCCTTTGACCCAACTAAAATAATTAACAGCGAAAATGGAGAACCAATAAGTGAACAAAAACAGATCCTATTAAGATGGAAGCAGTATTTCGAACAACTTCTCAATATCTTATCAGATGTCACGGGTTTTCAAGAGACCTATACAGATGTCGCCGAAGAACTAGAACCAGACATACTAAAAGAAGAAATTATAGAAGCCATCAAATTAGCCCCATTGAACAAATCACCAGGACAGCATGAAATACCAAATGAACTAATTAAATCAGCAAGAGATGTAGGAACAACTTGGCTACATAGACTATTCAACCATGTTTGGGTAGAACAACAGACACCACGTGACTGGGGAAATGCCATAATTATCCCAATTTGGAAAATCAAAGGCAGCAAAAGAGACTGCGCACAATACAGATGCATTTCACTGTTGAGTCATACTGGGAAAATATTTTGCAAAATTCTTGAAAAAAGATTACGAACTACTTTAGAACCCCAGCTAAGCGAAACACAACTTAGATTTAGGAAAAACAAAGGATGCACACATGCCATTTTTGCTCTTAGACAACTTATAGAAAAATCAATCGAATTCAATGAAATACTCTACTTAGCCTTTGTTGACCAAGAAAAGGCATTCGATAGAGTAGATAGAAACAAGTTGTGGCAAATCCTTAAACAATATGGAGTGAGTACACATCTAACAAACCTATGTAGATGTTTATACAACAACAGTGAATGCATAGTGAGAGCAACTGGAGGACACTCAGAACCCTTCACCATAAGATCTGGAGTACGACAAGGTTGTGTCCTGTCCCCTCTCTTGTTCATAACATATATAGACCACATATGTAAAGAAACCAGCCAAGCAGAGATAGCAAGAATACCACATGACGAGAACACAGAAGAAGAACCATCTGCAAATCTAACCATTAGAGAACTCCTGTTTGCAGACGACCAAGCACTAATAGCAAAATCAGAAGCTGAATTACAAGACCACATGAATAGTCAAAATGAAATGTGTAGAGAACATAACATGAAAATTAGTACAAGCAAAACAGAGGTAATGACTATGACTAAAGAAGATCAAACAACAACAATTCACCTAAACGAACATCCCTTGAAACAAGTGAAGAGTTTCAAGTACCTGGGAAGTATAATATCATCAAATGGCAGATCAGAAGACGAGATCGAAAATAGGTGCAATAAGGCAAATCAACTCATTGGACAAATGGCACCAATACTAAAGAACAAACATGTATCAGTAACTACTAAGAAAGCACTTTACAACACAATCTTCCTACCAACTCTATGCTACCAATGCCAAACCTGGACAATGACAGAAAAAGAGAAAAGAAAAATCACAACAACAGAAATGAGGTTCCTGAGAAGAATACTCAACGTATCAAGAAGAGATAAGATCAGAAATGAAGAAATCAGGACTAAAGTGGGGGTTAAAGCAGCACTAGATTTTATTAGAAAGCAGCAAGTCAAATGGTTTGGCCATGCAAGTAGGTTACCAGTCAACAGCATATCACAACAAGCAATGATGTACAGACCAGATGGAAACAGAGGAAGAGGCCGACCACGTAAACGTTGGACGGAGGGAATAGCAGACTCCATGGGAATATCGATATATGAAGACCATAATCGGGCACTCTCAAGAAGTCTATACTTCACCTCGACACCGCAGGGTACAAGAGGAACATGATGAGATGAGATGAGATGAGACTAAATACCAAGTATTCTTCGCAGACATCGCATATGAAAGCTGTTTTAACGTTTCTCTTGGTGTGAGTAAGTTGTCCAGGTTTCACTGCCATAAAGAAGAGTACCAAGGACACAGGCTTGATAGACAAGGACTTTTGTTTTGGCAGTAACCTATTATGTTGCGTGAACTTTACAGAGGGTGAATATTATATTATGTTAATATGTTGCCAGGAAGTTTCACTAATAATACTCTTTCTGAGATTATTCGAAATCCTTTAACTGCCCCAGCACTCATTTGATTCAAAATTATGCCAACTTCCCTTTTGTAGTCCTTCCCTCCGGATAAATAATTCTGCACGTATCTATATATTTTTCCCCCGCGCCTGGTCATCGCATTTCACAATATGTACGAGTATTAACAACAATTTGTTATTATGCATGTGGCAAGAAATCATAAAATTTTACTTAATAAACTTACTTCCTTAGTCTCTTATAGCCGGCGCCCTGGTCTAGAGGTTACACGACTTTCTCCGTAATCTCGTATTATCTCCTAAGTAAAGTGACGTTGCGCGAGAATCGGTCGCAGTTCTCTCCGCGTCGGTAACTTACGGGATATGTGATCCGGTCGTTCAGAAAGCAATGGCAAACTACTGAGCGTAATCTTGCATAGAAATCAACAATCAGCTGAAAGATACTGATGTTGACAGCACTGTCCTGTAAAGGATATGCGAACAAAAAAATTAAAGTCTCTGATAGCATATATCAATTAGCATAACAAGATGCTAGCAATGCGTTGATTAATCACCCCTTTTATGAACAATTCTGTCTAAACTGGTTGTGGTGGACTGACCACCATCAATTAAATTGTAGGAAGGGATATAACAACATTACAGTTCTATCAAGGGAATATACTCAAAGTATATTAAATTTATTACGTGATTTAAATAATGGTTGAATTTCGCTTAACATGTTATGGAATTTTCTTAGTAATTAGGAAAAAATATATATGGCATAAAAAGCAGGTAAAAGTTTAAGAAATCTTCTAAGGTTGTGTTAAAATGGTGACATTATTTTATAAATGTGAGAATTTTATAACGGACTGTGATATTTCTTCACGATATTACATTCCGTGGTTTGTTCATCAATTGTAGTTATGTACATGAATATGGAGTATGTGTTTTTTTGGCCGTCCTTGACATTGGGACGTAATTTGCAAATAACTATATATCTTTGATAGGCATTTGTCTAAGATCAAGTGTAGATTTATCTGCACTTTCTCTGGCTAAAATAGAGAGACGGTCACCAACTACCTAAATTAACTCAGATTCCACTGTTACTGGCAGTGGGCCTTGATGGACCACTATGGGCAAAAGGTAAATAGTGGGGACTAAGGGCTCACAGCAAAACCAGGGGGACGCGGAGGCCTCAAAGTGTTGCTATATCCTCTGGAGGAACCGCCAGGACTTTTGTTTTGTCAGTAACCTATTATGTTGCATGAACTTTACAGAGGGTGAATATTATATTATGTTAATACGTTGCCACAGAGTGTCACTAATAATATTATTTCTGAGATTGTCCGAAATCCTTTAACTGCCCCAGCACTCATTTGATCCAAAATTATGCCAACTCCCCTTTCCCTCCAGATTATATAATTTTGTACGTATCTAAATATTTTGTTCCCCGCACCTGGCCATAGAATTTCACAATATGTACGAGTATTAACAACAATTTGTTATTATGCATGTGGCAAAAAATCATAAAATTTTATTTCCTATATTTACTTCCTTAGTCTCTTATTCATTCATTCATTCATTCAGTAGCATGTCATTTGCAGAACCTCGCTCTCATAACAACCTTCCGGAAAACCTCTAGATCATAAGCAAGACAGAGTCTCTTATAGAATATATCAATTAGCATAACAAGAGGCAAGAAATGCGTTGATTAATCGCACCCTCTGTAGATGGCCAGCCCATGGATCGTGCAGATGTTATTAACGTTCTTAAAGATATGGCGAGAACAGAGGACTTTGACGTCAGTGATTCCACATCGCTGTCCAGGATGAAAGACCTGGGAGTAAGAATCGGCACAGCCAGACGCGAGAGGTACATCGGGAAAACAAAGCGCCTCGTCAACCAACACAGAACTGGCACTATTAGCCACCGGACGCTGATGAATATGCTGGGGGGAGGATCTGAGCACCTATGGACATGTCCGGAGTGCAACGAAGATACCCCAACTGATAACTGATAACTGACTGATAATCGCAACTTTTGTGAACAATTCTGTCTAATCGGGTTGTGGTGGACTGACCACGGTCAATACAATTGTAGAAAGGGACGTGACATAACAGTTATATCAAGGGAATATACTCAAAGTAGATTAAATGCATTATGTGATTTAAATAATGGTAATATTTTTCATAGTGTTTTAAGGAATTTTTTTTAGCAATTTAGCGAAATATGTATTTGACATAAAATGCATGTAAAACTTTAAGATAGTTTCTGAGGTTGAGGTTAAAATTGTGACATTGTTTTATAACGTGAGAATTGTGTAACGGACTTTGATATTTCTCTACGATATTAAATTCAATGTTTTATTCTTTGAATGACAGTCGTATATTCACAACAAAAGAATGGTTTTTTTTTTGGGGCCGTCCTTCACTTTGGGACGTAATTTGCATATAACTATATATCTATGATCGGCATTTGGCAAAGATCAAGTGTAGATTTACCTGCGGCTGGTCTGGCTGAAGTAAAGAGACGGTCACCAACTACCTAACTTAACTCACCGTCTACTAAAACTGGCTGTGGGCCTTGATGGGACTAAGGGCTCACAGCAAAACCAGGGGGACGCAGATGCCATAGAGTGTTGCTATATCCTTTGGGGGAACCGCCAGCCACGTCGGAGTTGGTGTTCGTCTAGTAATCCATCCATCAAAATATGCTATGCCAGCAAGCATGGCGTTCATGTTTCTCCACTTTCACTCGATCACCATACAGGAGGTATTGACACCTGGTAAGTTGGCAGTGCAAGCAAAGAGATATCTTGATAACTGCAGCCAAAGATTACATTCCGACCTAAATAAAGCAACATGAGCCACGAATAACATCAGACACGTTAGAATTAATAAAACAACGAAGAGAACTGAAACAGAAAGGGGGTGAGTTCGATAACAGCAGGATGAAGTATAAATCTTTAACTCGAGAAGTAAGAAAGAACACAAGAAAGGACAAAAACCAACGAACGAACGAAAATCTTTACTTTCAAAGCGTTAATAATTGGGCACGCAGGCCCGTCTGACATTCTGCCCTTCTTCTATACCAATATATACAAGATTGTTGTACCAGAATAGAGCAACATCATAAGTCTAGAAGAGATTACGTAATGTTCAAAGAAATGAAGTTATTGACAAGAAATGTTCATCCTCAATTGAATGTTATCTGTGACAAGTTGGGAAATCATTCAATCACTGTCACCTTGCCAATTTGTGACTTACTTATTAACTTACCCTCGTATATTAATAAGCTGAATTCAGCATGGAGCAGATCAATATGAATATAAATACAACCAAAACTGAAGTAATGCAAGTTAGCAGATCGCCTGGTCCACTATATAAACTGATAAATAGTCCTCCAAGAGCAGGAGGTAAATAGCGGCCAGGCCCTTACATCTGGGGGATTTGACTTAAATACACCTTGTACAAGCATATGCGCCAACAGTTGACAGTACAGAAGAGAAGAAGATATATATATATGTATATATATATATATGTATGTATATATATATATATATATATATATATATATATATATATATATATATATATATATATATATATATATATGTGTGTGTGTGTGTGTGTGTGTGTGTCCGGCCGGTCTCCCTGGCCTAGGTGTTAACGTCTTTCTCAGTGATCCCGTATATTCTCGTGAGTAACGTAACCTGCGCAAGAATGGGTAGCGGTATTTGCCGAGTTGGTGACCTACGGGGTATGTGAGCCGGTCGCTCAGAAAAAAATAGCAAACTACTCTTTCGTCCTGTTCGGACGAAGGTAAATATAATATTTTTTTTTAAATTTTAGTTTAGTCTGTGAGTCTTTTTCCCAGAAGAAGAGTGGTAAGACAGTATTGTTGAACCATGTGGGAAGTTCTTAAATTAATCCATCTAACACACACAGTGTAACTACCCTGTTCATAAAAGTTCTGTGATCAGAGAATCCTAAAAATACTGTTACTGTCACTTTGGAAAACTCAAGGTTAGTATTTAACTGTTCATAGGAATTCACCAATTGTAACACACTTTGTTAATTGGTAATGATAGGAATTCACCAATTGTAACTCAAAATGTTAATTTTCCCGGTATTTATATCTACTAGTGTTCCTGGTACTGGTGTTATTGTCAGTGTCTTGATTTTACTGTGATGTAAACTATCACTCAGGAATCACACTTAAATAACCATCGTTTCCTGCTCAGCAGAGGCCAGGTTCCTGCAGACCCTCTGGGTTATGGGCCCAGTGCAAAAAATCTTAGTAAAATCTGCCTTAAATATTCGAGCCATGACTTTTCTTCTAGCTTCTTGGTAAACCTAGTGGAATCTGTTGAAGAGAGAGCACACCTGGTGAGAGCAACCCGATTCCGACCTTTATTAGGTGAGTGTAGGCCGACGGCAGCACTCAGATATATAACAGAGAACCAACCTCTGTCATAAGGTCGAGGAGCTCATCACATCGGTCTGAGTCATGGTAAGACAAGGAAAGACTAGAGGAAAAGGGCAGAAACCCAATATATACCCTACTGGAAGATCCTACCATTTGACATTTCCCCCATTCCCCCAACCATCCTCAATCTCCCCAAATATTATCCCACTACATTGTCCTTAACTCACTGAGTTAAATGATATCGTACACCAGCTAGTTTAAGCTACGCGATAGGCTACTATTGCCGGCACTCTTATAATACGTTCTATCAACGCACATTACTACACTCGATACCAAAGAATAATCCACTGTAGGTTTATTTCATTAATTACCATATATTTATTCCGGTTAGAAAATTGGGACTACTAAATCACACGAAGGTAACATGTCCGCCAATGTAAATCGACAGAAGACACTGTAATCCCTCTCCAGAATCAACGCTTTCCAACGCTCCGGATTAAATAATTCTTTACGTATCCAAATATTTTTCCCCCGCACCTGGCCATCACATTTCACAATATGTATGAGTATCAACAACAATTTGTTATTATGCCTGTATCAAGAAATCATACAATTTTACTTCCTAAATTTACTTCCTTAGTCTCTTATACTTATAGCCGCTCTCCCTGGTCTAGAGGTTACACGACTTTCTCCGTAATCTCGTATACTCTCGTAGGTAACGTGACGTTGCGCGAGAATCGGTAGCGGTTCTCTTCGCGTCGGTAACTTACAGGGTATGTGAGCCGGTCGCTCAGAAAGCAATGGTAAACTACTGAGCGTAAGCTTGCATATAAATCAACAATCAGCTGAAAGATGCTGATGATGACAGCAATGTCCTGTAAAGGATATGCGAAGAAAAAAAAAGTCTCTTATAGAATATATAAATTAGCATTACAAGAGGCTAGCAATGCGTTGATTAATCATCCCTTTTATGAACAATTCTGTCTAAACAGATTGTGGCGGACTGACCACAGTCAATAAAATTGTGGGAAGGGACATAACAACATAACAGTTATATCAAGGGAATATACTTAAAGTAAATCAATTGTATTATGTGATGTAAATTATTGTAGTATGTCTCTTAGCGTATTATAGACTTGTCTTAGCAATTAGCGAAATATATTGAATCGCTTGAAACGCTTTAAAAACTTTAAGGAAACTTCTAAGGTTGTGTTGAAATTGTAACATTATTTTATACATGTGATAATTTTATAACGGACTTTGATATTTCTCCACGATAATACATTTTATGTTTTTGTTCTTTCAATGTTACTACTACACTCTAGAATAAATACTGTATTTTTGGCCGTCCTTGACTTTGGGACGTAATTTGCAGATAACTATATATCTATCATTCGCATTTGGCTAAGATCAAGTGTAGATTTATCTGTCCTTGGTCTGGCTTAAAGTAAAGAGACGGTCACAAACTACCTAAATTAACTCACCGTCCACTATTACCACGAAACAAACAACGCAATACACGGATAAAGAAAATAACAAGTTGGTAGAACGCAAAAGTAAAGAAAGAGGTCAAAGACAAAAAGGAAAAATATAAAAAGTGGTTGAAGAGCAAACAGGAATGTGATTACAGAGAATATAGAATAGCGAGAAGACATGTGAACAGAATAGTAAAGAGGGAAAAAACAAAAAGACTGGAAAGAGTATGGAGAAACCCTAAATAAAAACTACAAGGAGGCAACTAGAAACTTCTACAAAAAGGTAGGTGCAATGCGAACCAGAGGAGAACCCTTTGAACCAACTGAAATAATTAACAGCGAAAATGGATAATCAATAAGTGAACAAAATCAAATCCTAATAAGATGGAAGCAGTATTTCGAACAACTTCTCAACATCCCATCAGATGTCACGGGAATTCAAGAGACATATACAGATGTCACTGAAGAACTAGAACCAGACATACTAAAAGAAGAAATTATAGAAGCCATCTGTCACCGTCCTAGATACCTAGGGGAATGAAACCTGGGTTCATACAGGCAACAAACTCCGTTCTGATACTATCTGATATCATTTATTTACAGTAAGCTGGCGAAGAATGGTTTTCGCAGCCAGCTACGTTCGAGTTGCACATCACAGGAGTTTATAACAAAGCAATCATAAAGCAATCATACATGATCATTGCAACAAACTCTATCATCTATCTATCTAGTGAGTAACACTCCTAAATACACTTGTGTTCAATCTAACACGTCCCCCTTAAGTTAAGCCCTGTTGCTTGTTCGATCTCCAGTCGGCGTCTGCCCTCTAACGTCTCTCGATCGGACACGGGCTGTAACTCTCCTCGAGCTTCTCGTGGAACAGGTCCTGGCACGCGGTCAGCGTGTCCACGGAGCTGTAGGCGAACTGACCTATGCTTCTCGAAGGCTCTAGATTGTTCGAGCATTCGAGTGTGTCTCCCTTGTATTGGGGTTATGCCCCTTATCTAAT
Source organism: Cepaea hortensis (assembly GCA_963921405.1). NCBI lineage: Eukaryota > Metazoa > Mollusca > Gastropoda > Stylommatophora > Helicidae > Cepaea > Cepaea hortensis. Next base: position 992,429 of record CAWUFQ010000012.1, read on the forward strand.
TCCCTTCTATCTTTATGTTTCTACCGACTCCATGTGAGACTCTGACACCATCAGATTAGCCCTATTGAACAAATCACAAGGACAGGATGAAATACCAAATGAACTAATTAAAGCAGCAAGAGAAGTAGGAACAGCTTGGCTACATAGACTATTCAACCATGTTTGGGTAGAACAACGGACACCACGAGACTGGGAAATGCCATAATTATCCCAATTTGGAAAAACAAAGGCAGCAAAAGAGACTGCACACAATACAGAGGCATTTCACTGTTGAGTCATACTGGGAAAATATTTTGCAAAATTATTGAAACAAGATTACGAACTACTTTAGAACCCCAGATAAGCGAAACACAACTTGGATTTAGGAAAAACAAAGGATGCACAGATGCAATTTTTGCTCTTAGACAACTTATAGAAAAATCAATCGAATTCAATGAAATACTCTACTTAGCCTTTGTTGACCAAAAAAAGGCATTCGATAGAGTAGATAGAAACAATCTGTGGGAAATCCTTAAACAATATGGAGTGAGTACACATCTAACAAACCTATGTAGAAGTTTATACAACAACAGTGAATGCATAGTGAGAGCAACTAGAGGACACTCAGAACCCTTTAGCGTAAGATCTGGAGTACGACAAGGTTGTGTCCTGTCCCCTCTCTTGTTCATAACATATATAGACAACATATGTAAAGAAACCAGCCAAGCAGAGACAGCAAGAATACCACATGACGAGAACACAGAAGAAGAACATCTGCAAATCTAACCATCAGAGAACTCCTGTTTGCGGACAACCAAGCACTAACATTGATGCACTTATCCCATTGTTTTGTCAGTCCTCCCAATCCGGCTGCATAAATCTGTGTGCGCTGTTTTCATTGACCCGCCATCCCATAGAACTGTGTGACGTACTTGACTTTGGGACGTAATTTGCAAATAACTGTGTATGTCTTCGGCATTTGGCTAAGGTCAAGTGTAGATTTATCTGCCCTTGGTCTGGCTAAAGTAAAGAGACGGTCACCAACTACCTAACTTAACTCACTATCCACTATTACTGGCAGTCGTCCTTGGTGGACCCACATGGGCCAAAAGGCACATAGTGGGACTTGGAGCTCACAGCGAAACCAGGGCTCGCGGAGGCTTCAGAGTGTTGCTATATCCTCTGGGGGAAGCGCCAGCCCTTAAAAAAAAGGGAGGGGGGGGGCAAATAACTGAAGTCGGAGTTGGTGTTCACCTAGTAATCCATCCATCATGTACCATGCCGGTAAGCCACTTTCACTCGACCATAATACAGGAGGTATTGACACCTGGTAAGTTAGCAGTGCAAGCTAGAGATATCTTGATAACTGCAGCCAAAGATTAAATTCCGACCAAGATAAAGCTACATAAGCCACGGATTACATCAGACACGTTAGAATTAATAAAACAACGACGGGAACTGAAACAGAAAGGAGGTGAATTCGATAACTGCAGGATGAAGTATAAATCTTTAACTCGAGAAGTAAGAAGGAACACAAGAAAGGGAAAAAAACACCAATATATACAAGATTCTTGCACCAGAATGGATCAATATCATAAGACTGGAAGATGTTCAAAAAAACGTTAAACCTCAATTGAATGTTATCTGTGACAAGATGGGAAAATCATTCAATCATTGGCACCTTGCCGTCTTGACAGACGATAGTTTGTTACATTGTGCTTCAAAAAGGCATAATAACTACAACCCATGGCGGTGGCGAATGTGACTGATAAGGCCAATTCGCGCTGTAAATGTTCGTCCACAGTGGATGCATGCGAACACATGGTCATTTTCACCATCATGCACTATCTTACGTTCCACACGCTCAATGTGCGACTTATTTGCAATCATGTTCTCTTTTGTCTTTATTCCATTTCTGATATTTATCCTCCAAGCAACACGATCAGCGGCGACTTGCTCCCAATGTGCATTATCAATGCCTGTATCAATCATGTCCCGCTAACACACATCTTTGTATCGTAGTAGAGACCGACCCTGAGATCTCTTACCCATCTGTAATTCACCAAACAGATGTCCTTTGATATTCTACCATCATCCATCCTCCAAACGTGTCCTACCCATTTAAGTCTACGAAGACTGAGTATGGAACAAACCGTCACACAACCTGATCTTTCCAATACTTCAGTATTTGTGATTTTGTCTTGCCACTTAATACCGAGTAAAATACAGAGTATAAATGAACAATGGGAAATGTTAAGGGACTCCATTCATCAAACTAGCAAAGAAGTATTAGGCCTACCGGAGAGAGGCAAAATAGCAAAGAAAAAATGGATGAATGAAGAAATCTTAAAACTGATGGACAAAAGAAAACAGAGTAAAAATGCCAAACAAGAATACGCTAAGATAAATAAAGAAATAAAAGATAAATGTTGGAAGGCTAAAGAAAGTTGGTTAAACGAGCAATGCAAAAAAATTGAATTAAATTTCATTAAAATTACAAAAAATATGCACAGACAAATCAGTGAGCTTACAGGAAGAAAAATAAGAATAAATACAGGGTGTTTGAAATCAAAAACAGGAAAGATATTATTAGAGGAAGGTGCTATAATGAAGAGGTAGAATGAGTATATAAGAGAATTATATGATCGATAAAGAGAAGAATTAACAGAAGATAGTAACTTAGAAAGTTCACCTATTCTGAAAGAAGAAGTCGCTGACGCTATGAAACGTATGAAGAAAGGAAAAACAGCTGGGCCAGATGAAATCACAATAGAAGAATTAGAAGTATTGGGAGAATTTGGAGTAGATATATTAACCAAAATGCTGAATGATATTTACAGCAGTGGATATTTACCCAGTGATATGCTGAGATCTGTATTTATAGCTATACCAAAAATACCAGGAGCAATTGATTTTGAAGAATTTCGTACAATTAACCTTATAAACCATATCACCAAGCTTCTACTCAGAATCTTAATGAGATGAACCAAAATGAAAATAAAAATGGAAATTAGTGAAGAACAGTATGGATTTGTGGAAGGAAAGGGCACAAACAATGCAATTTATACATTACGGACACTAATAGAAAGGTCAATAGAGAAACAGAGAGACATATATTTGTGCTTCATAGATTATACTAAGGCATTTGATAAAGTAAAACATGATGAACTGATTAAAATGTTGGAAGATATCAACATTGATGGAAAAGATTTAAGAATAATAAAGAATGTTTACTGGAACCAAGTAGCAGCAATTAAAATGGGAAATAAAGAGGGTAGTTACGAACAGATAAAGCTAGGAGTACGACAAGGGTGTGTCTTGTCCCCAGATCTTTTCTCCCTGTATAGCGAAGTAATAATGAGAGAAATCAAAGAGATGCCAGGAATACTAGTTGGAGGTTATAATATAAATAATATACGCTATGCAGATGACACAGTATTGGTGGCGGACAATTCAACAGACCTACAACAATTATTAGATGTTGTAGTAACAGAGAGTGCAAGGAAAGGACTCTCCTTGAATATCAAGAAAACAATAACAATGGTAATATCAAAGAAAATGGTGACACCAAAATGTGACATAGAAATAAAAGGGAAAATCCTTAACCAAGTGGATAATTTTAGATACCTAGGGGCATTTATAACATCAGATGGAAGATTACAACAGAGATTAGGAGCAGAATAGGGCAGGCAAAAGCCGCATTTCAGAAAATGAAGAGTATCTTATGCAATAAGTCGCTATCACTGAATGTAAGAAAGAGAGTGCTGAAATGCTATGTAGAACCAGTTTTGTTGTATGGCAGTGAATCTTGGAATGTAAATGAACAAATTAAGAAGAAATTAGAAGCAACAGAGATGTGGTTCCTGAGACGAATGTTGCGAATTCCTTGAACTGCCAGAGTAACTAACGACGACTGCCTGAAACAGGCTAATGAAACTAGAACATTATATGCAACAATAAGACAGAGACAAACATCTTTCTTCGGTCACGTGATGAGAAGAGAGGCATTGGAGAACATCGTAACAACTGGAAAGATCGAGGGGAAGAGAGGCAGAGGCAGACCAAGAGAAATGATGCTGGATGGATTGAGACGGTGGGATGGAGGAATATCATCAGCAGAGTTGATCCAGAAAACCAAAGACCGAGATCTATGGAGAGCCATGAACTCCTACGCCAGCCGGCACGGCACTTGATGATGATTGATGACTTAATACCAATTATTCTTCGCAGACACCGCATATGAAAGCTGTTTAAACGTTTCTCTTGGTGTGAGTAAGTTGTCCAGGCTTCATTGCCATAAAGAAGAGAACTAAGGACACAGGCTTGATAGACAAGGACTTTAGTTTTGGCAGTAAGCTTCTTGTTCTCCCAGACTCTTTTTGTTAAACTGTTCATTGTTGTTGCTGCCTTACCAATCCTGATGTTGATTTCTTGATCTAGGGATAATTTGCTATTTACTACTGATCCTAGATATGTAAAATGGTCTACTATCTCCAGTTCGGCGTCATCAATAAAGATTGATGGTACCCCATGTACACCTTGTGACATAAATTGTATCATTATTTTTTTTTGCTAATTGTTAAACCAAATTCAGAACAAGCATTGGAGAATGCAGATAGTAGACGTAATTATATCTCTGTGTGTGTCGTAATTGCAGTATCATCTGCAAAAGGCAACTCTCTGATCAGTACCCTCCTAATTTTGGTCTTGGCCTTCAATCTCTGAGCATTGTAGAGGCCGCCATCTGAGCGTGAGTGAATGTATATACCACCATCCTGATCACGAAAGGCATATTTCAGTAGAAGGGAAAAGTATATTCCAAAGAGGATGGGAGCTAGTATACAACCTTGCTTAACTGCACTATTGATTTCAAACTCTTTTGAAGTTGTACCATCAAACTTGATTTTACCCTTCATGCCTGTGTTGAACGATTCCACAATGGACAGAAGAGTTGGTGGGCGGCCGATCTTCTTTAGTACCTTGAACAGACCCTCACGACTGACCAAATCAATGCCTATGTGAGGTAGATGGAGGCAATAACATCTCAATGGCAGACTGGTTCTGTCGAAAGCCACACTATGATTCGGGGTACACTTGATCTCCCAGGACTTGAAGTCTGTGCAGAAGAATTCTGGCAAATACATTTCCAACAATACACAGAAGTGAGATACCCCTATAGTTGTTACAGTCGCTCCGATCGCCCTTGTTCTTGTACAGTTTTATGATGCTTGAGTCTTTGAAAACTTGTGGGACTTGTCCTTCTCGCCAGCATAGCTCTATTAGCTGGTGGATCGAACGAACGAACGGACGAACGAACGAACTTTATTTTCAAAGTGTAACAAATTGGGCACGCAGGCCAGTCTTACATTCGGCCCTTCCAATCTCTCATCTTTCGTACATCAGTGCATAGTGCATTCACATAGGAAAAAAAGCATTGTCACGTGAATGTTGTAAACATAAACAATGCATGTTACCATGTTATGAGACAAATCCCCCACCCACCCAGCCCCTATCCACCCGCGTGTCCCCCACACACACATCCACCACCCAACCACACACATAACCACAGCACATACATTCCCCCATCCATCCACCCATCCCCAACCCACACATCTCCCACCCACCACACATAGCTCCACACAGATCCCCACCCACCCACACACAAACCCAGGCACACATGCATGCATCCACCCATCCATCACCCACCCACACATCCCCCACCTTCACAAATCCCCCACCCACCCACCAATCCCCTATGCATCCGTGTGTCTCCCACACAAAGACATCATACACCCAACCACACACATACACACATGCACATACATTCCCCCATCCATCCACCCATCCCCCAACCCACATATCCCACACAACCCACATACACCATCTCCCCACCCACACACACACATCTCCCACCCACCACACATCCCTCCACACAAATCCCCAACCCACCCATCCCCTATTCATCCGCGTGTCCCCCACACACACATCTACCACCCAACCACACACATTCCCACAGGCACACACATGCCTCCATCCATCCACCCATCCCCCAATCCACACATCCCACACATCCCCCACATTCACCTTATCTCCACCCACACATCTCCAACCCACCACACACATCCACCACTCACCCACACACAAACCCAGGCACACATGCATGCATACACCCATCCATCACATACCCACATATCCCCCACCTTCACACATCTCCCCACCCACACGCACACATCCTCCAACCATCCCTTAACCTACCAACACTCACCCATCTACATATCCTCCACCACCCACACACACGCCCCAACCACTCAGCCAAACACACATTCCCCAACCACATATCCAACACCCACGCACACATATTCCCGCCAACTCACATATCTCGCAACTACCCACACACAAAACCCGCATCCATCCACACATCTCCTCACACACACAATCTCCCCCACCCACACATCCCGCACGCCCACACACACATCCCCCTCCCACGCCAACCTACACACACTCCCCTCCCACACATCCTCCACCCACCCACTCGAAAACCACCCCCTCCCCCCCCATCTCAAATCCACAATCACACATCCCTTAACTACACATCTCACCACCCATACACTGACACACACATCTCCACACCCATACACACATCCCCACCCACCAACACATTCCTCATTCAAAAACACATACCTCCCACCCACACACAACCCACCACCCACATATACCCTACCGACACACATCCGCCACTCACACACATCTTCTCACCCACACACACATCCCCCACCCATAAACTCATCTCTCACACACATCCACCCACTCACGTACTCATCCATCAACCACTCACACTCACACATCACCCACACACCCATCAACATATGCATCTCACATCTACCCTTCTACCCACACACACACACCAAAACCACCCAGCCAAACACACATCCCCCATCCTCACATACAACCTTCATCCACCCGCATATCCCACACCTCCCCCACCCCTCACAATCTCCCCTCCCACACATCACCCCACCCATAATCACATTCCCTCCACACACATCCCATACATGTATTCCCCATACACATCCCTGCCCACACATCTCTCACCCACACACACATACATCTCCCCACCCACCCACACATCCCACACATACACACATCCTCACCACCCACACATACATCCTCCATCCACTCCCATTTACCCAATCCAAACTCACATAGTCCCACCCACACAGACACAGATATGCCTACCCAGCATGTGAAGACAGGATTCGGCAGACTGCGCGGAAGAAATCATTCCTGATTCAACGGGCAAGACGGCGTTTACCTGCAAAGCGTTGTGGAACGTAATGAGCACGGCAAGGCACGTAGAGCGCCCTGGTCATCCACTGCACCTGTATTCGTCTCCAATCGTCTCGACTTGTCTTGCCACTGGACTCAGATGGACTCAGGCGAGAGAGTGAGGTCGACGAATTGCGCAACTCTTCCTCACTATAATCCAAGTCATCGCGCAAGTCATTCTTCATCCAACGTCACATATCACCTTCAAGCCCTGTGGCGATGGGCGAGCGGCAAAGCAGCAGGCGTGGGTACGCTGGCAGCCGTAGTCGCAGACCTGCACACAGGCAGCTCAGGCCATATGGTCGTCTTCTACTGACCGGAGCAGCAGTGGGATTCGGCAGCCCCCTGAGCGACTGAGCAGCCCTCTATAGGAACACACTGCTCACCTCCATAGCATGAGGAAGGGGCTAGAAAAGGTGCCCTAAACATTGTCTGCTTCATCACTACCTAACCAGCTAGCCGCGGTTGGTGGGTACCCTAACTGCGGTCGACATACAAAGAAAGATAAAACAAGCAAATCTAAAAGAGTAAACCATATTCCCTTAACAATTGGAACTTCGAATGTACGCACCCTACTTGACAGAGACGGCGCGTCGGGTCCAGAGAGACGAACAGCACTGATTGGGAGAGAGCTGGGCAGGTACAACATCGACATTGCAGCCTTGAGCGAGACACAACTTGCAGAAGAAGGCCAAATCTGTGAAATTGGTGCCGGCTACACATTTTTCTGGAGTGGAAGGAAAAGCGAGGAAAGACGCCAATCCGGTGTGGGATTTGCCATTAAGTCGGCCCTGGTCGGCAAATTAGCTGGATTTCCAAAGGCTATAAACGACAGGCTCATGACCATGAAGTTGCCTCTGCTGAATCGAAGGAAGCACGCAACCATTGTGAGTGTCTACGCACCAACTATGACCAACGAAGATGATGTCAAGAACAAGTTCTATGAGGACCTGCACAATGTATTAAGATCTGTTCCCAAAGGAGACAAACTTATACTCCTTGGGGATTTCAATGCCAGAGTAGGCACGGACACCACCTCTTGGAGTGGCATTATTGGAAAGCATGGAGTCGGAAATTGTAACAGCAATGGACTCCGCCTCCTTCAGACATGTGCCGAACATGATCTCCTGATTACGAACACAATTTTCCGTCTCCCCATGAGAAATAGGACATCGTGGATGCACCCTCGCTCGAAACACTGGCACCTCATTGACTATGTCATCGTCAGGAGGAGTGACAGACAAGACGTTCGAGTGACAAAATCCATGTGTGGTGCCGAATGTTGGACAGACCATCGTCTCATTGTCTCGAAAATGAACATCCACATCAGGCCACCACGGCGTCCTCAAGGGGTGAAAATACAAACAAAGCTAAATGTCACCCGCCTAAACAGCAAGAAAATGCAGCAGTCGTTTGAAAATATGCTGGAAGACCGCCTCAAGCCCAATGCTGAAGCTAAACAGGATACAGAAACAGAATGGAGAGCCCTAAAGGACACAATTTACAACACTGCTATGGAAATCCTGGGTCCAGCCCCCCGAAAGCATAAAGACTGGTTTGATGAAAATTCCGAAGACATCAACCAATTGCTGGCCGAGAAACATCTTCTCCTTAAGGCACATTTGAATGACCCAAAGTCAACATCAAAGAAAGATGCTTTCAAGAACATTCAGAGAGTAGTGCAGCAGAAACTTCGGCACATGCGGGACTCCTGGCTGAGCAGCAAAGCTGATGAAATTCAGGGCTTTGCTGACAGACATGATATGAAAAACTTCTACGACTCACTGAAAGCGGTCTATTGTCCTTCATCACCAGGCATAGTTCCCCTCCTCAGTGCAGACGGGGGAACATTGGTCACCGATAAGAAAGAAATCCTCCAACGCTGGGCAGAGCATTTCAGCAAAATCTTAATGCAACTTCCTTCTTCGATGATGACACCATCAACTGCCTTCCTCAAGTTCCCACCAATGAGACACTTGATGACCTGCCAACCATAGTTGAAATAAACAAAGCCATCCAGCAACTCTCCAGCGGCAAGGCACCTGGTCCTGACTCCATCACAGCAGAGATATACAAGGCAGGTGGGCCGGTTCTAACAGAGCAGCTTCACCAAGTCTTCACAAACATATGGATGAACGAGACCATGCCACAAGATTTTAAGGACGCGTCAATAGTCCACCTTTACAAACGTAAAGGAAACCGCCAATCCTGTGACAACCACCGAGGCATCTCCTTGCTTTCAATTGCAGGGAAGATACTCGCCAGAATTCTTCTCAATCGCCTCACAGCCCATCTCGATCAAGGTCTTCTTCCTGAGAGTCAATGTGGCTTCAGAAAAGAACGTGGAACTGTTGACATGATTTTCCCTGCAAGGTAGCTGCAAGAGAAGTGTCAGGAACAGAACTGCGAAATGTTCTCCACTTTCATTGACCTTACCAAGGCTTTTGATACAGTCAGCAGAGAAGGACTGTGGACGATTATGGCAAAATATGGCTGTCCACGAAAGTTTGTCCAAATAGTGCGGCTATTTCATGACGGCATGCAGGCAAGAGTACAGGAAAATGGTGAACTGTCTGAACCCTTTCCTGTCACCAATGGAGTGAAGCAAGGATGTGTCCTGGCACCAACACTGTTCAGCCTTATGTTTTCAGCCATGTTGGTGAATGCCTTCGAGAACGACGACATTGGAATAGACATCAACTACCGTATGGATGGAAAGTTATTCAATCTCAGAAGGCTGAAAGCTAAAACCAAAATTGACAGCGGCACCGTCAGAGAGCTCCTGTTTGCTGATGATTGCGCTCTATACGCCAACTCAGAGGCGGACATGCAACATAATGTTTCAGCTTTCTCACATGCCTGTGCCAACTTTGGGCTCAATATCAACTTGGAGAAGACTGTAGTTATGTACCAGCCAGCTCCAGGGAATAATCACACTGTGCCGAATATCAAAGTGAATGATCATAGACTAAGTGTTTTGGACAAATTCACCTATCTTGGCAGCACCGTGTCACAAGCTGCCACAATTTGATGACGAAGTAAATGCAAGAATCTCCAAGGCCAGTGCAGCCTTTGGCAGACTGTACAAGAATGTATGGGACAGAACTGGAATAAGCCTGCAAACAAAACTAAAAGTCTACAAAGCAGTTGTATTATCCACACTGCTATGTGCTTGTGAAACCTGGACTGTTTATCAGCGACACGCTAGGAAATTAGACCACTTCCACACAGTCTGCCTAAGGAAGCTACTGAAGATTAAATGGCAAGACAAGATTCCAGACACTGAAGTCCTAGAAAAAGCATTCATGCCCAGTATCCACACTCTACTGATGAAGAATCAGATTCGCTGGGCTGGTCACTTGACTCGCATGCCAGATCACAGGCTCCCTAAACGAATTTTTTACAGCGAACTGCGTTGTGGTAAACGCTCCCAAGGTGGCCAGAGGAAACGTTTTAAAGACACTCTGAAAATTTCACTGAATGCTTTTGGGATTCATCATGACACCTGGGAGGCTGCAGCCAGAGACCGAAATTCGTGGCGTGCATCATTGCGCAAAGGTGCAGTCATATGTGAGGCAACCAGGACTGCAAGAGCTGTGAAGAAAAGACAGGACAGAAAAACCACTGCAGGAAATCCTCCTCCAGAGACGTCAAGCATTCTTTGCCAACACTGTCAAAGAACATTTCTAGCCAAAATAGGCCTTATCAGCCATCTTAGAACCCATGGCTCCACACCTTCAACCCCACTGGATGAAATGAATGGTCATCATCATTCTTGATGGACAAACAACAGACATCCCATTCACAGACACACCCCCACACCCATCCCCCAACCCACACTATCTCCCACATACCCATTCACCCACCCAAATACACATTCCCTACCCACACCCCCAACCCACAAACACCCACATACTTCCAACCATCTTCCCAAATATCTCCACCCACACACACATCCCTCACACACACATACATCCCCCACCGACCACACATTCCTTCACCCACCCACACATCCCCCATCAACCAACACACATTCCCACACTCAACCCCTCCACACATACATCCCCCCCCACACACACACACACACATTCCTCACATACACACCCACACACACACATCCTCACATCTAGACACATACATGATGCCTCACATGATCATTGACACTAATAAGAAAAAAATCCCACACTTTACACACAGTTGAGACACCGACGATTGTCGTGAGCAATCTCGCAAAAATTGTAAGAAATGGAAAAAAATGTACATATACATTGTGTAGCGTAAAATTTAGTGATGCAATTCAACCCTCTCTCTCTTTTCTCTATCTCTCACACACACACTATCTCTCTCTCTCTCTCTCTCTCTCTCTCTCTCTCTCTCTCTCTCTCTCTCTCTCTCTCTCCCACTCACTAACTCTCTCACTCACATTACAGTAATGTTATATTATACATGATAAAATCAAGTGGCATACAAAATGATAATATGAAAGATGGCAATACACAAAAAAATATGGAGTGTCATATTAGAGGACATGCGTTTGCTCAACTCTCTCTCTCTCGCTCTCTCTCTCTCTCTCTGTCTCTCTCTCTCTCTCTCTCTCTCTCTCTCTCTCTCTCTCTCTTTCTTTCTTTCTTTCTTACACAGGCACACACACACACACACACTCATTACCTCTTTGTCTCACTCATACTCCCTAACTCTCTCACTCACTCTACAGTGATGTACATGTGTTCATATTATAATTGATAACATCAATTGGCATTCAAAATGATAATATGAACGTGAGAATACACACAAAATATGGAATAGCATGTTACATAACATGCGTGCGCTCAAATCTATCTCTATCTTCTCTCTCTCTCTCTCTCTCTCTCTCTCTCTCTCTCTCTCTCTCTCTCTCTCTCTCTCTCTCTCTCTCTCTCTCTCTCTCTCTCTCTCTCTCTCTCTTCTCACCAAGACACACACACAGAAACTCACAAACAATGCGCACACACATACACACACACTAACACATCCATTCTCCCACTGTCTCCCTCTCGCTATCGTTCGCTCACTCACGCTCTCTCTCTTCTCTCTCTCTCTCTCTCTCGCAATCACTCTTTCATCCATTAAGTCACTCTCTGTAGATGATCTCTGATGTGGATCTGTAGAGTGAGTGTGTCCGGTCCACTCTTGATAACCTCTATTGGAATCCCACCCTTACCAGATGCTAGTTCATTTATAGCATACTTAACTTCTGTTATGGTGGGAAGTGTGTCTATGTGGTCAAGAGTTGGCAGGCCTACATGGCGTTGAGGGCATCATCCGCTAGTTTTGGTCTCACTTGATTAAAGCTCCAAATAGTGCTCTACCCATCTATTCATCTGTTGTTTCTTATCAGTGATGATTTCTCCAGTCAAGGTTTTCAGTGGTGCACTTCTTTTTATCATTGGACCACAAGCTTTATTTATCCCTTCATACATACTTCTGATGTTTCCCTTATCACTTGCATTTTGAATGGACTCACATAACTTGATCCAGTAGTCATGTGCACACTGCCTGGCAACCTTTTGCACATCCTCCCTAGCTTGCTTCAGATCACTGAAAGTGTTGCGCGTTGTTCTTTCCTTGTTTCTTAAGAGAGCTATCTTCTTTTTCTCAGGCAGCGTCTGGCTGTTGAGAAATACCTTAACAGAATCTAGACATATTCTAGAATGATGGCAAGAATACTGCAATGGAATGTACGATATGAATGTTTGTTTATTATTATTCATTCATTGAGATCAAACAAGGATGGTAGAACAGGGCAAACCGGGTTATTAGCCATCTGCCAGCATTACTACAGGAGGGTAAGGGGCGGGGGAGGAAGAGATAACCACGGTTATATAGATACAACAAGGGGCGGGGGAGGAAGAGATAACCACGGTTATATAGATACAATAAGGGACGGGGGAGGAAGAGATAACCACGGTTATATAGATACAACAAGAGCATTGTTCAACTTTATTTTTCCACAGCTATAATGTTCTCGGTGTGAGAGATTACCTATAACATCAAGATCATCACAAAACATTGCAACGGACTCTCAAATTATTATGTGAAAGGTGAGGACAGGTATGCTACGGGCAGAATGGCCGGCTACCATTTAACATTCCAAAATAGAGAGCATCTATTGTATGGGAAGCGAGCAGGCAAACAGATTGGTTGGGTCTTCACCCCCTGGTGGGGTATTGGCTTATGATAAGGCAGGCGTGGTCGGGGTCCGATGGAATCGTGTGTACAGTGCATAATAACGGGTAGATCACCACGGCTTGGACAGAATGGTGCCGCAGGGAGTGACCAGAGAATTCGGCCGACACTCAAAACTCCGAGGAAAGGCCAGAGTGACATGCGACATATATTCATACTGCTATTGGTAGCATTATTACTGGGACTCTTCGCTGGCTGTTACAAATGAGGAAAGAGCAAGTTTAAGAATGTCCTGAGTGCTGTGATGCTGGTTCCTGACTCAACTCAACTCAAGATCATAGTACACTGCGGTCTCTGCTGTGAATGTCTGTAGTAATGGATCTCGAACCTTTTCTGTCCTGAACTTGTATTGTCCTTTTAGTTTGGCTGTATCCTGGCCACATTTTGGGGGTGTCTATCCATTCGTATTCTTGACAGCTTCTAGCTTTTTTGTTCCTAGCTTTCCCCTCCATTGTGGTTTCAGTAAACTGCAATGTCGTTTAATTTACCAAAGTACCCTACCTTTCTCTTTTGCATTTCTTAAATGAGGTGGCTGCTGCTTCGGAGGGTTGAGTATGAATGAAAATACCCAAATGTGCAGTGACATCTTTGGACGTAACACAACATATTATTTTGTACTTCCTTTCAGCAGCGTCCGTTTTATGTTGAGTTATTCAAGAACTTCTCAGTTCGTCATTTGTTTGTTTGTTTGTTTTTTTTCCCCCAGAACTCGCTCCAGTCGTCTTAAAAGCAACATTTGAAAGGCTTTAATTGTATATACTCTATATGTTTAGTTAAGACACACGTTTCCACTCGAATGAGCAGCTGTTACTTCTTCTGCTGCAGGTGGTTCCTCTTTCGATCGTCACGCTAGTTATGAACATCAAAGGTCATCGTTTTCCCCACTGTGTGTCGGACTTCAGCAAGCATGTGTGTGAGGTTTGCTTCCCCTAGACACATTCCACCCAAGGTCACGTAGGAAGGTTTGCTTCCACTAGACACATTTCATCCGAGGTCACGTAGATTGGTTTGCTTGCCCTAGACACATTCCATCCAAGGTCACGTAGATAGGTTTGCTTCCCCATGACACATTCCAACTTGCACGAACCAATGCACGAACTCCGTAGCACCGGCGAGGATCCTGAAATACTTTGGTAGATTTATAATTGTCAACAACTCATGTTTCAGGCATCATCGGATTACTTCTCCCACACCACACAAGAAACTTGCAAGTCGTGTGAGAGGAAATGAATGATACATTTTATTGCCGTTGGCTCTTTACATTTACAAAACAGTCGCTATCAAATCACACATAAAGTCACAATATTGCCTATCACTGTTTCCTAAAAGCCTATTGCTAATTTCTATCTATTTGGCTACACAAAAAAACTCCTATCGATTCTAAACGATGTGATCTCTACACGGTCAGTCCCCAGTCTGACTTCCTTCACTCGCGTGGCTACACGGCACGCGGAAGGACCTTCATGCGTCCTTCGGCTCTTTGCGTGCTAGGTCAGTTAGCACGCTTCTATTAGCTGTCTTTGGTTGAGTGGCAATCGTAGCTATCACGCAGGCGTGATTCTGTCGTGACCAGTAGTGCTAACTATCTGGTCGACGCCTCCGTGTCTCATGTGAGGACTAATTAATAGTCCCCCTTTCTATCATCTATCCTGCCCTTATCCCGGGCACTGTGTTCCCTCTAATCTATCTGAGGTTGACCACTCTTCCCGGTGGTATTCTATCTTGAGGCAGACCTCATGTTTCAGTCTTTGACACACACCCTCCCCTCCTGTGTTGCGTCATCAACTTTGACTCATTGGTTGTGACGCAAGAGGTTTATAAAAAAATTAGTGTGTCTAATTTTTGTCAAAGACTGTAGATAACTTGGCTTTGGGCTACTCAATAGACTTCTACTGACTATTGTCACAGTGTAGTATCACTTTACTTGGCTACTGGCAATCGCCACAAACTTGTCTGGTTGGCGTGAGCCCTCTTCTCATTCGCTATATTATATTATTTAGAGGTATGTCTGGACCGGACCGTTGTCTTATAAGACCTGCCCTCAAATAGTAAATTAACTCACTACCCATACAAAGTTGACTTTTTTTAGGGTCAACACATGAATTGCTTCATGTCCCCAATATAATATTAAACAACCATTACACAAGCTGTGTGCGACAGGCTTTACCTATCTCGCTTCCGCGTGTAAAGTTATCTTTCACTGTTAAGTTAGTGTTTCGATGTCTATTATGTCCCCTGACCCGGAGTTATCTCCCTTTGATCTATAAAAAGTGTATGCAATTTATATGTTTGTTTTTCTTGTTGTTTGCGTATTTGGATGTAATTAATAGTATAATCTACTCTATAACATGTGTATCTAACTATCATGTGTATGTAAGTTAGTTTTCAAGTGCCATAATTCATTTAACTGTGGCCACAAACATGTGTATAATACAAATCCGTGACTACGTTTCTGTCTTATGAGACTTAAAATACTTTCTCTAAGATCTAAACTAAACTACACACAACACATTTACGACAACACATTTTCAACATTGAAACCAACATTTGACGGAGACAAAAATAAAAAGTCGTATTGAGCGGCAGAAAAAAAAATCCGCTGACTGATCTCACTTTCTCTTGTATATTTTACATTCGCTCTCACTTTCACACTTCTGTCACACATCTTTTACCTTCACTTCTGTCATACATCTTTTACCTTCACTTCTGTCACACATCTTTTACTTTCACTTCTGTCACACATCTTTCACCCTCACTTTTGTCACACATCTTTTACCCTCATTTCAGTCACACATCTTTTACCCTCGTTTCTGTCACATATCTGTTACCTTCACTTTTGTCACACATCTTTTACCCTCATTTCTGTCACATATCTTTTACTCTCATAATTATTTAAAAACCTTGGAGTGACACTGTACAAGTTTGGCTCAGTTTGACAGAGTTGAGCTTAATGACTGTGCGTCACTTGTTGCACAAGTCAAGTATTTACAACATATTTACATGTAAGAAAAAAAAAGGTTGATGGTTTATACCCTGGTATTATTAACCACTATGTTCTACTAAAATATTACTCTAAATACTGACATACTCATACTAGTTCTATAAATATATATTTAATGTGTTCCCTATTTTAATATATCTGTCACATTAATCCTAAAACAAGCTTACATTACTCCTAATATTTATCTAAGTTAAGGGATGTAATCTAACTATTTAAAATGAAATTGATGTGAGATGAGTTATGCACCTTTGTGAAATGGGTAATGTGAAATGTAATAAATTACGTAACTTTCTAACATGGGTGATGTGAAATATAACACAATTCTAACTAATGTTTTTAAATGAGAAAACTATATGATTGGTATTCTTATTCTAAATGGTGTAAATGATGTATGTTTAATTGTATAATCTTTTTATTCTATTACGGTGTAAACTAATCATACTACTAAATGATAACGTTTGTTAAATGGACTGGTTTATTAAGATGGAATGAACTCACCTAAAATGAAACAAAATGAACTGTAATAAACTAAATGGTACTATTACTATCTAAACTTCTTATAATTAGTTGTTATCTTTAAATGACTATCTTAATCTACTTTTAAGCTAAATAAGTGGGTAAATTAATAATCTATCTAAACTAAAAAAAAAATGAAAACTATTATATTGTCTAACTCTAACTATAACTTAAAATGATATAATCTACCTATAATTTATCACTATATTAAAACGTTATAATACATATCACAATAAGTTTTCATATACATGGTCTTTAAATACCTCAGGTTACTCGTTGCCATTAATGATCAGAAAATGCTTTCATTGGCATACTATCTATACAATCGTTCTGGGTATTTGAAATCCATTACACAGTCATACTTGTGACCTATGGGTATTGCACCTGTAGAGTTCGCTTGTGTAGTAGACCACTGTTTTCGTGTCTGTATTTATATAATCATCTGACACTGTTTTTCTCTGCTTAACACAAATGATTCACTGGAACATATATGGAGCTTAGCAAGTACTGAGCTGTCCTCGTTCACAAGTTGATATATTTGTTCCCAGAGTAAAGTTCTTATTTTGATGTCTACGGACACATAGTAGGTCAATGTTCTTGGTACCTAGTTCAGCACATAATGTCTATGTATTTGTAACATATTTCACATAGAATATTCTACTGTACTAAGTTAACATCTATTACTCTACATTCTTATGTGGAAATTTCTGGTATTGCTACCTCAGATGGTCGACTAAGGGTATCAGCCAAGATGTTATCCTTACCCTTAATATGCTCTATACTAAAGGTGTAATTTTGTAGTATCAGCGACCACCTGTATATACGGTCATTCCGATGTACACCACTCTGTATGACCGTGATAGGGGAGTTGTCAGTCTGGACAATGAAGTGAACACCCGCTAGAAATCGATGCAGCTTTCTCACCGCAAAGATGACGCTTAGGGCTTCCAGTTCTGATATGGAATATCTGGACTCAGTGGGTGTGATCTTACGGCTCACGTAGCAAATCGGATGGTAAATGCCCTCATAAAATTGGCCTAGTACTGCAGCGATGGAGATCCTGCTGGCATCTGTCCTAAGATAATAAACGAGCCTAGGATTAGGCAAGCGGAGGATTGGTACATTACTAAACAAGATTTTCAATTTTGACAATGCAGAAATTAATAATGCATCTTTGACATCCAATTTTACAGATGCCTTTAAAACATTGGAAAATACACTTGCAATCTCCGCTAAATTTGGTATGAATTTGCTATAGTAATTTACTAACCCCAAAATGCTTCTGACCTGTTTCTTTGTGGTAGGCATGGTCAGATTCATAATTTTGGTAATAATTCTATTGTCAGTCTTTAGTTGACCTTGAGAAATGACATGACCCAAAAATTCAATTTCTTTTAGGCTCTCATGCTCAAGACCCATCCTGCCAAACACCGCAAGGTACTATATTGGCAGTAAATGACAGTTGTGACAATACCGGTATTTACCTGATATATCCATGTATATTGTATATAAATATTTTGCTTTTTGAATAAACAGCTCCTGAGAAAAACGACGTGGTGCATTACTTTCTGAACGCCCCTCATGTTATATGATTTCAAATTAGTGGGTTTTTCAATAAATTTATAACTGTTCATAATTTTCAATCAGAGAAATATAATTATGTTTATGAACAAATCTGTATCTTAACAACGTGGTATCTAAACAAAGAAGGAAAGAAATTACATTAATGGATGACAATATGTATACATTTTGTTTGTACATGCATCATTTTAGAGTATGAAATACATACATTAAGTCTGATGTATAAATGTATACATTAAGTCTGACTGATTTCTAAATTGATACATTAAGTCTGGTTGATTAAGTTTGATTGATTGCCGGGTCCTGAAAGGGGCAGGATTCAATCAGAACGAGGCTGGGGTAAAGAATTGTCTTCTGATCCGCTACTACAGCATGGGGACTGATGCATAGCTCTCCTTTCCCTCTCCAAGCCCAGGCATCAGCGGGGCGGGCAAGACCTGTAGTGAAACTTCCCATCAGCGACAAGGAATATTCGGGCGTGGCCAGTTACATACAGCCTGGCTGTAAGTTTGGCCTAGATAGGAAATGTTTACTTCTCAGTTTGCAGGTGTTTCCATCGTCAACATGATTTCAGCCCAATTCTCCAATGGAAATGGCGATGGGAAACATGTACATAGAAGAGAAAAGAAGGCAATACTAAGTGACAAAATGAAACTGATGTGGCACTTATACGGGATGAGAAGAGTGAGGAGAAACATGAAATGTATGCACGAACCAGTGAGGCTGCCAAAGAGCGAGAGAGAGCAGCAGAAAGTAGCAAGTAAAGATAACAAATGGGACAATCAAGTAAGCACACCGAACAGGCAACAACTGACATCAGCAAATATAATGCAACCTACACACAGATCTATGAAATTATAAATGCACTGTATTTATGAAAAGCTGAGGTTGCATAAAGTTAACATCTGACTGAATTAGATTTAGTAACAAAATTAATAACATGAAGTTACAAATTAACTTTAGAAATAACACGTGAATCTGTGATGATAACACACGGTCAATAAAGAATGTGTCAACTATGATTATAACAATGTCAACTGTGATTATAACAATGTCAACTGTGATTATAACAGTCAGCAAAGACTATATCAACTGTGATTATAACAACAGGTCAACATGGACTATGTCAACTGATTATAACAAACAGTCAACACAGACTATGTCAACCTAACAAAATAACTACAGTGGGATGCAATTAAAGCAAGCAGCCAACACAGACAATGTAAACTTAACTCACTAACTATGACAGCCAACACAGACAATGTAAACTTAACTCATTAACTATGACAGCCAACACAGACAATGTAAACTTAACTCATTAACTATGACAGCCAACACAAACAATGTAAATTTAACTCATTAACTATGACAGCCAACACAGACAATGTAAACTTAACTCATTAACTATGACAGCCAATACAAACAATGTAAACCTAACTCAACTATGACAACCAACAACGGCAATGTAAACCTAACTCATTAACTATGACAGCCAATGAAACCATACAAACTTAACTCATTAACTATGACAGCCAATGAAACCATACAAACTTAACTCATTAACTACGACAGCCAATGAAACCATACAAACCTAACTCATTAACTATGACAGCCAATGAAACTATACAAACTTAACTCATTAACTATGACAGCCAATGAAACCATACAAACCTAACTCATTAACTATGACAGCCAATGAAACTATACAAACTTAACTCATTAACTACAACAGCCAATGAAACCATACAAACCTAACTCATTAACTATGACAGCCAATGAAACCATACAAACCTAACTCATTACCTATGACAGCCAATGAAACCATACAAACCTAACTCATTTACAAACTTAACTCATTAACTTCAATAATATGTGACAGTGTAACAAACAAAACTGTGACAGTAACAAGCAAACAACTAAGACTTAACTCATTAACTACAGTAAAATGTGGCAGTGTCACAAGTGAAACTGATTATAACAGTCAACAATGACTAAGTAAATTTAATTCACTAATTACAGTAAGATTTGACAGTGTAATCAGTAAAACTGATTACAACAAGCAACCAACAAAGTGTATGTAAACAACACTCATACATTATGGCAGCCAACAAAGAATATGTATACTTAACTCATTAATTACATATGTGATTGTTAACAACTGAAATTGTGATTATAACAAGCAGAAAATGAATATTATGTACATATAACTCATTAACTATGGCACCCAATAAAGACTATGTAAACTGAACTCATTAACTACAGCAAAATTGAAACTCAGATTATAACAAGCGTCCAACAAAAACTATATACACTTTAATTGACTATAGTCAGATTTATTAGTGTACAACCAAAAATGTGAGTTAAATAAGCAGTCAATGAAGACAATGTAAACTGAACTCATTAACTACAGTCAGATTTGACCAAGTAACAACTGAAAATGTTATTGTAATATTCAGCCAACAATGATTATGTCAACTGTGATTATAACAAAGTCCACACAGATTATGTCAACTTAACTCAATAACTACAGTGAGATGAGACAGTTAACTAAAACTGTGATTATAACAGGCAGCCAACAATAACAATGTAAATTGAATTAACTTACTACAATACAATGTGATAGTGTAGCAAGTGAAACTATGATGATATAAGCAGCAGACAAAGACAATGTACACATAAGTCATTCATTACAGTAAGATGTGACATTGCCATACATCAAGCAATTGATATAATACTTCTAAAGATCTCACTAATAGCTTTTGGAATTCATCACGACACTTGGGAGACTGCTGCCAAAGACTGAAATTCGTGGCGTACATCATTACACAAGGGTGCAGTCACTTGTGAAGCAACTCCTGTACAGCAAGAGCTGTAAAGAAAAGGCTGGGCAGAAAAACCACTGCAGGAGATCCTACTCCTGGAACGTCAACCATTCTTTGCCCACATTGTCAAAGAACATTTCGAGCCAAAATAGGCCTTTCCAGCCATCTTAGAACGCATAGCTGGAAACTTTCAAGCCCACTAGATGAAATGAATGGTCATCATCATTCTTGATGGACAAACACCATGGAATGAATACTCAATTCTTTCTTCTATACTCAGTATCTGGCCATGTCAGGTGTGACTGTATTTAGTCACAGCATACTACAGACATCTGACAGCATATTTCTTTCATACAAGGTGCGTATACTTGGCCCATATAAAGTAATACCCTTAGGGGCGGAGTGGCCTCAAGGTACAGAGGAAGGTATTTCGCTGTTTTTAGCTTACTGCTGTATATGGCATGAACCACCGTAAGTGTAAGAGGAAATGAACAAGATAGGCTTGCCAGCTGGGCTACTGTGGAAAGGACTGGACTGTTATAGTAAATGTCCTTAGAGAGGCATGATTAAATGAATCAAGAGTTCACTGTCAATCTGCAACTTTGAACAGACTGCAAGAACAGCTAGCCAAAAGGGGGGAAGCCAGACAAGTGCACTATGCAGGGGACCAAAGAAGAACAATCAACTAATACAGACCTGATGTCGTCGACCGCTACAGGCTGAGGGGGATACTGAGGAAGAGATCCGAGCACTGATTGGCTGAATGGTTTCATGTCTAGTGAGGATAACCTGATGACACAGCAGTGAGCTTTAGGTGTATACGCCAAGCATAGTCTAACACTGATTGGCTGAATGGTTTCATGTCTAGTGAGGATAACCTGATGACACAGCAGTGAGCTTTAGGTGTATACGCCAAGCATAGTCTAACACTGATTGGCTGAATGGTTTCATGTCTAGTGAGGATAACCTGATGACACAGCAGTGAGCTTTAGGTGTATACGCCAAGCATAGTCTAACACTGATTGGCTGAATGGTTTCATGTCTAGTGAGGATAACCTGATGACACAGCAGTGAGCTTTAGGTGTATACACGTCAAGTATAGTCTAACACTGATTGGCTGAATGGTTTCATGTCTAGTGAGGATAACCTGATGACACAGCAGTGAGCTTTAGGTGTATACACGTCAAGTATAGTCTAACACTGATTGGCTGAATGGTTTCATGTCTAGTGAGGATAACCTGATGACACAGCAGTGAGCTTTAGGTGTATACGTCAAGCATAGTCTAACACTGATTGGCTGAATGGTTTCATGTCTAGTGAGGATAACCTGATGACACAGCAGTGAGCTTTAGGTGTATACGTCAAGTATAGTCTAACACTGATTGGCTGAATGGTTTCATGTCTAGTGAGGATAACCTGATGACACAGCAGTGAGCTTTAGGTGTATACGTCAAGCATAGTCTAACACTGATTGGCTGAATGGTTTCATGTCTAGTGAGGATAACCTGATGACACAGCAGTGAGCTTTAGGTGTATACGTCAAGCATAGTCTAACACTGATTGGCTGAATGGTTTCATGTCTAGTGAGGATAACCTGATGACACAGCAGTGAGCTTTAGGTGTATACGTCAAGCATAGTCTAACACTGATTGGCTGAATGGTTTCATGTCTAGTGAGGATAACCTGATGACACAGCAGTGAGCTTTAGGTGTATACGCCAAGCATAGTCTAACACTGATTGGCTGAATGGTTTCATGTCTAGTGAGGATAACCTGATGACACAGCAGTGAGCTTTAGGTGTATACGTCAAGCATAGTCTAACACTGATTGGCTGAATGGTTTCATGTCTAGTGAGGATAACCTGATGACACAGCAGTGAGCTTTAGGTGTATACGCCAAGCATAGTCTAACACTGATTGGCTGAATGGTTTCATGTCTAGTGAGGATAACCTGATGACACAGCAGTGAGATTTAGGTGTATACGTCAAGCATAGTCTAACACTGATTGGCTGAATGGTTTCATGTCTAGTGAGGATAACCTGATGACACAGCAGTGAGCTTTAGGTGTATACGTCAAGCATAGTCCATGCATGTGCTACTACTACTTCTAATGCACTGGCCTGATTTGTGCGTGTGGATTAGCTTTCCCTATTACTTCAGGCAAACACACTCCAACTTCCGAGGTACTTGTAATTTATGTACTCAAGTCAAGGATGAGTGGTCAACATTTCAGCCCAACTGACCGGTATAGGGAACCCCCTACCTCGGCATCACCAACCGAATGTTAAAGAGCGTGCACTTATCCATTTGGCTCATGCTTACCTCTCCTTTTCGGACAGAAACAGCTTTAAATAGAAACCTTCAAGTATCTGGAATAAGCATCTAGACATTGGGTAATTCTAAAATCTGTATAAACAACTAGCCGCTTAAACATTATGCACCCAAAACAATCATTACATATTGAGCAATGGATATGGCACAGGGAAAACGTCTCACTTATCACTGTAAAGCTCGAAAGAGATTTCTTATCATCAGACATTCAGCTGTCATCGAGACCACTGTCGTTGAGCTCTTTCATACTGTGACAGATGACCATCGTCTGGAAGAAAGTGAGGCCCAGAGTTTTCTTGACCCGATTGTAGAACATGTCAGGATCCCGCTGGTGCTCAAATGCCATCCGCTGGAATCCCCGTCCATCCAGACTTTTCAAACGTGTGAGTAAAAGATAAGCACACACACAAAAGTTTAAAGGATATTCAAATTCAGAGATTACTGTTTGTGTTAATTTGGACAACGCTGTTTTAATTGGTGGGGATTTGGGAGAGAGAGATAGAGAGAAAATGGTAATAGGTCAGTAGAAAGGTAGATAAGCAGGTAGAGGAAAGTAGGACAGAGTAGGTAGGTAGAAAGGTAGGTGGGTCAGTGGCCAGGTAGGGGTGTATCTTAAAAGTCGAGAGGATCGACTTCATTGCACCGGGTTTTATCCTATGTGGCTAGATCTCTTTCCGCATGGCGGCCTGCAGAAAGCGTCACACCAAGCACAAACTCTGTAGCTCCAGCGACGACCCCCAGGAGCCTCTGAGAAAAATGAACCTGTGAACCTAAACGTAATCGAACCCACAACCTTCAGAGTGTGAAGCAAACAGCTTGACCACTTCGCCACAGACTCCCATGTGTGTGTGTGTGTGTGTGTGTGTGTGTGTGTGTGTGTGTGCATGTGGATATTATGTATGTGTACATGGGTGTATGCAAAACATACCTTTATACAAATGTCCTCTCAGAAATTGAGAGAGAGCGCGAGAGAGAGAGAGAGAGAGAGAGAGAGAGAGAGAGAGAGAGAGAGAGAGAGAGAGAGAGAGAGAGAGAAAGAGAGAGAGTACAAACTATATAATGAATAATATTCTTCCATTTTCCTGTTTGCTCCACAGCATCAGGATACAAATGTAATTCAGAAACACGCTCTTGTATGGTCTCTTCCACCACTGTCTCTTCCACCATGGTCTCATCCAATGTGGCATCATCTTACCACAGAAGTCATCCACTATGGTCTCATCTACCGCTGTCTCAATCACCAATGTCTTATCCATCATGAGACATACAATGTGGCATCATCTACCATGGTCTCATTCATCATAGCAGCACCCATCATGGATGTCAAAGACTGAAACATGAGGCCTGAGGTCTGCCTCAAGATAGAACACCACCGGGAAGAGTGGTCAACCTCAGATAGATTAGAGGGAACACGGTGCCCGGTATATGGGCAGGGTAGATGATAGAAAGGGGGACTATTAACTAGTCCTCACATGAGACACGGAGGCGTCGACCAGATAGTTAGCACTACTGGTCACGACAGAATCACGCCTGCGTGATAGCCACGATTGCCACTCAACAGAAGACAGCTAATAGAAGCGTGCTAAGTGACATAACACGCAAAGAGCCGAAGGACGCACCAAGGTGCTTCCGCGTGCCGTGTAGCCACGCGAGTACGGAGGTCAGACGGGGGACTGTTAGTGTAGAGAGCACACCGTTTAGAATCGATAGGAGTTTTTGTGTAGCCAAGTAGATAGAAATTAGCAATAGGCTTTTAGGAAACTAGTGATAGGCAATATTGTGACTTTATGTGTGATTTGATAGCGACTGTTTTGTAAATATAAAGAGCCAACGGCAATAAAATGTATCATTCATTTCCTCTCACACGACTTGCAAGTTTCTTGTGTGGTGTGGGAGAAGTAATCCGATGATGCCTGAAACATGAGTTGTTGACAGGCATAGGATTAAATGTGGTGTCAGAAGTGTGGCTTGGACAAATGTTCAAGCTATTACACTTACCCACGGCTCTAGACTAAGGTTACAAATAGTGAATTACAAAGTTTAATTTGTGTCAGTGACTGATGACGTGTGCAGACTAGAACGAGTTGCGAGCTAAACTGTGCCTATCGTGATGAAATAATGCTTATTTGTGTTTATTAGAATATTATATACTTAAATCATGTGTTCTTCGAAGTTGTAAGTATTGATATTATTATGTTCCTTCATTTATTTATGTAATTTCTTATTTGTTTATGAATGATGGTCAAAAATGATTCATGGCGGAGGAATACACAGGTCAGCAACAATATCGATTTTTGCAAGCTAAAAATAGCGCTGCGCCTCTGACGTAGTACGATTGACAAGCAGTTGTGTTACGCCATTGGCAATCAGCATCTGAGTGTTTACAAATCGCCAAGCTGCTACCTGCCTGAATCTTTGCTGGATATTAACTATTATTTGTTTATTTAAGTTAAAGAATGAATATATTTATTTATTTACACATTATTAGTACATTTATATTTATTTCAAAGTAGTTATTGAATTTTTTTTCGTACTTTTTCGATTTATTTACCGTCACGATGGCACTACTTTCGGCTATGCAAATTAGATTTGGTCTGCACTACACTTCCATAGATTAAACTAGGTTAGTAACAAAAGGCATATAACAGTATAACAGTAGAACGAAGACAGGACATTGACATTAAATATTAAGTAAACTATATTCTGTTTGTTCGTGGGCATGTCATTGTCATTGTACCAAATTGTCGAAAATTTATTTGTCGTTTACAATTTGTTAATTGTTGCTGCTCTGTGAACCAGGGTGAACAACAGCTGATTAGAAAACTTGTGTGTATGCCGAAGTGCCAAACAAGGTGACCTGATTAGAAAACTCGTGTATATTCCGAGATGCCAAACAAGGGGACCGGGTTTGCCGAATTGTTGTTCCTAATTCTCGGGAACATTAAGATGAGTAAAACCTACGTATTTGGCATGCATTGTGATTAATAATGCATCTCTTTTTCAGCGTGTGATGCATTAGCATATTTTGTGCTCTGTTTTTTTTTTCAGGATACAATTGTCCAGGTTGTAAACAAAGAGTACAATTTGTAGTGCTCAGATATTAAGAAACATAATATATCAAAGATAAATAACTGATTAAAGCGTTCAGTTTAGGTCAACGCGAGCCAATTACCCAACAACATGGCTACTCTAGCTGACTTCATAAAAGCGGGCAAAGAGTTACAATACACAGGAAAGGAGCTAAAACAATATGCCGATAAGAAATATAAGGAAGTAAAAGATGCTGAAAGAAATTAACGTGCACTAGAAAGACAACACCAGGTAGAACTAGCTGAGATTACAAAACAAAAAGAACTAGAAATTAAACAGAGAGAATTAGATTTAAAGCAAAAGCAGTTAGATCAGGAGAAAGAACTAAAGCAAAAAGAGATAGATGAAATGGCAAGGGTTAAGGAAAAACAAATACAGGTAGAATCAGAGACACAGTTAAAGATGAAAGGTATGGATGTAGACTCACACGTAGAGATCTCTGCTACTAAACTAAAAAGTCAACAAGAAGAAAATAAGTTCAACAAATACAAAAATATTATCAAACCATATTGTAAAGAAGATTCAATATCAGCCTGGACAGAAAATGTCGAGTACCAGTTTAAATTTCACCAAGTTCCAATAGAGATGTGGGCTATGATTTATATGAAGAACCTGAGTGGTGAGCCCCTTAAAGTGATAGAATCTATACCAATTGATCTTAGATCTGACTATCAGTACATCCATGATAGGATAATGCAACATTTTTACTTGATGCCCCTGGGTATCAGGTTCAGTTCTCAAATTTAAAACCAAAACCTAGTGAGACTTTCATTGATTACGTCTCAAATGTTCAAAGTGTACTAAATAGGTGGCTTAAAGCAGCTAACATAGGAAAAGACTTTGATAGACTTAAAAATTTAATAGCAATGGATAAAGTCATATCCACTATACCATCTTCTTTTGCTAAATTTCTGCAGCAGTCAGACATTGAAACCATAGAACAATTTGAAAAGAAAGGCTCTGCATATTTTTCTTCAAACAGAGATATTTTTAAGACTTCAAATGACTCTGAAATAGTTTCCTTTGCAAAAGATCAACCTAAAAACTATCAGAGTAATAGAAAACCATTTAATAAAGTCGACAAGAAAGATAGGAAAATTTCAAAATGTATCTACTGTCAACTTTTGCATGACACTTATTCAATGTGTGACAAATCGACAAATTATCCGGCACATCTTGAAAATGTTATTAAGAAGCAACAAAACAAAAGATCTGCATACAGGCGTGCAATCAAATGCTTCTTTTGTTCCAGCTACGGCCATTATTCAAATAAGTGCCTGGGCCGCCAACGTATGAAAGCCAACAATGCTATTTTGATTGATACATCTTCTGATAGTGGTAGTGAGACTGAGTGTGATGTTGAAAATGATTTACCTATTAACCAAGCTGAAGATGTGTGTTGTATAAACGATATGTTAAGTTTTGACAGTTGTGAGCGATGTCACCAATTTCATGCAGACGGCAAACTTACATGTGGGCATATTGTAACATCCTCCGTAGAGAATGCAAATGCAGTTATAGCCTCCAGAGGCAAGCTATTGTTTCACTCTGCATTGGTCAATGAGAAGCCATGCCGATGTTTGCTTGACAGTGGGAGCTCTATTATTGGTGTGAAAAAGGAACTTGTTAATCCAAAGGATTATACTGGTGACTCTGTAAAATGCCGGACTTTTTCTGGTAATATAGAAACCTATCCTCTGGCAAGAGCCCGTATAAACACCCCGTTCTTTTCTGGTAGCTTTACTTGTGCAATACTGGACAACCCTTGTACTGATTTAATTCTTTGGTGTCTACCCCAGCTAAGGCACTGTACAGATGAAGAAATATCTGTCTGGGAGGAGAAGAATGGTTTCACTCCAGTGAACAGTGCAGATATCCTCAAACATCACAGTCCTAACAAAAGTGCTAGACCCATAACACTTGAAACTGATCAAGACGTAATGGTGCTACTACCAGACAAGCATAATAAAATGGTAACTTCATGGCAAGGGCCTTTCAAGGTGATACAAAAACATTCAAATGTTGACTATGAAATATCAATAAACGGACACTTAAAGATATTCCATGTCAACATGTTGAAACCTTACTTTTCACGACAAGAGACAGAAGTAGTGACAGACGAACACAGTGCACCCACACCTAGTGATCAGACGACAGACATACACAACGCAACTACACTAGTTAGCAAGACTGGCATATCCGACGAGATGCATATACTTAGCGAGAATACAGAATACGCACTTAGCACCACCACCATACTGAATCAGGTAGACGACGACGGAATGGAACTACCAGTTCCTATTGTAGACAAGACTGCTACATTAGATAGCATACTGATAGAACAGGGACTAACAGACAGTCAACGACGACAATTAGTAGAATTAGTGACTGAATACAAAGACATATTCTCTGACATTCCAGGTAGGACGGACAGAATCGAGCACTCCATTCTTCTTTCGGACTCTAAGCCTATTAAATGCAGGCCGTACTCAATCCCACTCAGCTATAGGGAAAATCTAAATAAGGAAATTCTTAATTTAGAAGCTAGTGGGATCATCCAGAAATCTACTTCTGAGTACTCTTTTCCAATCGTCCTAGTTAAGAAGAAAGACTCCACAATGCGTCTGTGTGTGGACTATCGAAAGCTCAACAACGTCACCAAGATCGACGCAGAGCCAATTCCTTCCTGCGAAGATCTTATTCTTGACATGTCCACCTCCAAAATCTTTTCTAAACTAGATCTTACTAAGGGATATTGGCAGGTCCCTATGCAGTCTCAAATCATTCATCTTACTGCTTTTTCAACACCTTTAGGACTTTACGAGTGACGTTTTCTTCCTTTCGGACTTCGAAACGCTCCTGCCACTTTCGTACGCTTAACTAGAGATCTACTTCATGGAGTGACGAATACAGTGACCTATATAGATGATATATGTGTCCATACTGATGACTGGACAACACACTTACTGAAACTAAGACATGTCTTTGATAGGTTGCGACTCTTCGGGCTCACTGTCAAACCGAGCAAAGTCGAATTGGGCCTAAAAGAAATTGATTTTTTGGGTCATGTCATTTCTCAAGGTCAACTAAAGACTGACAATAGAATTATTACCAAAATTATGAAACTGACCATGCCTACCACAAAGAAGCAGGTCAGAAGCCTTTTGGGGTTAGTAAATTACTATAGCAAATTCATAACAAATTTAGCGGAAATTACAAGTGTATTTTCCAATGTTTTAAAAGCATCTGTAAAATTAGATGTTAAAGATGCATTATTAATTTCTGCATTGTCAAAATTGAAAATCCTGTTTAGTAATGTACCAATCCTCCGCTTGCCTAATCCTAGGCTCGTTTATTATCTTAGGACAGATGCCAGCAGAATCTCCATCGATGCAGTACTAGGCCAATTTTATGACGGCATCTTCCATCCGATTTGCTACGTGAGCCGTAAGATCACACCCACTGAGTCCAGATATTCCATATCAGAAATGGAAGCCCTAAGCGTCATCTATGCGGTGAGAAAGCTGCATCGATTTCTAGCGGGTGTTCACTTCATTGTCCAGACTGACAACTCCCCAATCACGGTCATACAGAGTGGTGTGCATCGGAATGACCGTATATACAGGTGGTCTCTAATACTACAAAATTATACCTTTAGTATAAAGCATATTAAGGGTAAGGACAACATCTTGGCTGATACCCTAAGTCGACCATCTGAGGTAGAAATACCAGAAATTCCACATAAGAGTGTAGAGTAATAGATGTTAACTTAGTACAGTAGAATATTCTATGTGAAATATGTTACAAATACATAAACATTATGTGCTGAACTAGGTACCAAGAACATTGAGCTACTATGTGTCCGTAGACATCAAAATAAGAACTTTACTCTGGGAACAAATATATCACCTTGTGAACTAGGACAGCTCATTACTTGCTAAGCTCCATATATGTTCCAGTGAATTATTTGTGTTAAGCAGAGAAAAACAGTGTCAGATCATTACATAAATACAGACACGAAAACAGTGGTCTACGACACAAGCGAACTCTACAGGTGCAATACCCAAAGGACACAAGTATGACTGTGTAATGTATTTTCATATACCCAGCACAATTGTATAGATAGTATGCCAACGAAAGCATGCTCTGAACATCAAGGGCAACGACTAACCTGAGGTATTCAAATACCATGTATATAAATACTCATTGTGATATGTATTATAACGTTTTAATATAGTGATAAAATATAGGTAGATTATGTCATTTTAATTTATATTTAGAGTTAGACAATATAATAGTTTTCATTTTTTTTCAGTTTAGATAGATCATTAATTTACCCACTTATTTAGCTTAAAAGTAGATTAGGATAGTAATTTAAACATAACAACTAATTATAACAAGTTTAGATACTAATAGTACCATTTAGTTTATTACAGTTCACATTCTTTCATTTTATTTGAGTTCATTCCATCATAATGAACCAGTCCATTAAACACACGTTATCATTTAGTATTATAATTAGTTTACACCGTAATAGGATAAAAAGATTATACAATTAAACATACATCATTTACACCATTTAGAATAAGAATATCAATCATATAGTTTTCTCATTTAAAAACATTAGTTAGAATTGTGTTATAATTCACAC
Source organism: Cepaea hortensis (assembly GCA_963921405.1). Classification (NCBI taxonomy): domain Eukaryota; kingdom Metazoa; phylum Mollusca; class Gastropoda; order Stylommatophora; family Helicidae; genus Cepaea; species Cepaea hortensis. The sequence continues at coordinate 1,023,951 of CAWUFQ010000012.1, forward strand.
CACCCATATTAGAAAGGTACGTAACTTATTACATTTCACATTACCCATTTCACAAACGTACATAACTCATCTCACATCAATTTCATTTTAAATAGTTAGATTACATCCTTTAAATTAGATAAATTTAAGGAGTAATGTAAGCTTGTTTTAGGATTAATGTGACAGATAGATTAAAATAGGTAACACATTAAATATATATTTATAAAACTAAGATTAGTATGTCAATATTTAGAGTAATATTTCAATAGAATATAATGGTTAATAATACCAGGGTACAAACCATCAACCCTTTTTCTTACATGTAAATATGTTGTAAATACTGACTTGTGCAACAATTGACGCACAGTCATTAAGCTCAACTTTGTCAAACTGAGCCAAACTTGTACAGTGTCACTCCAAGGTTTTTAAATAACTATCAGGGTAAAAGATGTGTGACAGAAAGGAGAGTAAAAGATGTGTGACAAAAGTGAGGGTAAAAGATGTGTGACAGAAATGAGGGTAAAAGATGTGTGACAAAAGTGAGGGTAAAAGATGTGTGACAGAAGTGAAGGTAAAAGATGTGTGACAGAAGTGTGAAAGTGAGAGCGAATGTAAAATATACAAGAGAGAGTGAGATCAGTCAGCGGATTTTTTCTGCCGCTCAACGCGACTTTTTATTTCTGTCTCCGTCAAATGTTGGTTTCAATGTTAAAAATGTGTTGTCGTGAATGTGTTGTGTGTAGTTTAGTGTAGATCTTAGAGAAAGTATTTTAAGTCTCATAAGACGGAAACGTAGTCACGGATTTGTGTTATACACGTGTTTGTGGCCACAGTTAACCGAATTATGGCACTTGAAAACTAACTTACATACACATGATAGTTAGATACACATGTTAGAGGGTAGATTATACTATTAATTACATCCAAACACGCAAACAACCAGAAAAACAAACATATAAATTGCATACACTTTTTGTAGATCAAAGGGAGATAACTCCGGGTCAGGGGACATAATAGACAACGAAACACTAACTTAACAGTGAAAGATAACTTTACACGCGGAAGCGAGATAGGTAAAGCCTGTCGCTCACAGCTTGTGTAATGGTTGTTTAATATTATATGGGGGACATGAAGCAATTCATGTGTTGACCCTAAGAAAGTCAACTTTGTATGGGTAGTGAGTTAATTTACTATTTGAGGGCAGGTCTTATAAGACAACGGTCCGGTTCAGACATACCTCTAATTAATATAATATAGCGATTGAGAATAGGGCTCTCGCCAACCAGACAAGTTTGTGGCGATTGCCAGTAGCAAAGTAAAGTGATACTACACTGTGACAATAGTCAGTAGAAGTCTATTGAGTAGCCCAAAGCCAGGTTATCTACAGTCTTTGACAAAAATTAGATACACTAATTTTTTAGAAACCTCTTGCGTCACAACCAATGAGTCAAAGTTGATGACGCAACACAGGAGGGTAGGGTGTGTGTCAAAGACTGAAACATGAGGCCTGAGGTCTGCCTCAAGATAGAACACCACCGGGAAGAGTGGTCAACCTCAGATAGATTAGAGGGAACACGGTACCCGGTATATGGGCAGGGTAGATGATAGAAAGGGGGACTATTAACTAGTCCTCACATGAGACACGGAGGCGTCGACCAGATAGTTAGCACTACTGGTCACGACAGAATCACGCCTGCGTGATAGCCACGATTGCCACTCAACAGAAGACAGCTAATAGAAGCGTGCTAAGTGACATAACACGCAAAGAGCCGAAGGACGCACCAAGGTGCTTCTGCGTGCCGTGTAGCCACGACACGAGTACGGAGGTCAAACGGGGGACTGACAGTGTAGAGAGCACACCGTTTAGAATCGATAGGAGTTTTTGTGTAGCCAAGTAGATAGAAATTAGCAATAGGCTTTTAGGAAACTAGTGATAGGCAATATTGTGACTTTATGTGTGATTTGATAGCGACTGTTTTGTAAATGTAAAGAGCCAACGGCAATAAAATGTATCATTCATTTCCTCTCACACGACTTGCAAGTTTCTTGTGTGGTGTGGGAGAAGTAATCCGATGATGCCTGAAACATGAGTTGTTGACAATGGAATCATCCACTGTGGTCTCATCTATCATGGAATCATCCACTGTGGTCTCATCTATCATGGAGTCATCCACCATGATCTCATTCATCATAGCAGCACCCATCATGGAATCATCCACTGTGGTCTCATGTATCATGGAGTCATCTACCATGGTCTCATTCATCATAGCAGCACCCATCATGGAATCATCCACTGTGGTCTCATCTATCATGGAGTCATCCACTATGGTCACATTCTTTATGACATCATCCACAGTGGTCTCATTCTTTATGGCATCATCCACCATAGCCATATTCACCATAGGGGGATTTCAAGAGCCGCAGTGACTGCCTTCACTTCCATTCTTAAGCTGGATGTTGTGGTATCATATGCCAGGCTCTCCTGCCCCAAACATCGACCATTAGCTTTGGCTATGAACCCCCAGCCACTTCTCTGCTTCATCTCCATGCTTCATCCACCATGCTCTCATCCAAAATGGCATCATCCACCATGGTATTTGCTGTCTCAGTTATACTGTTGATTCATCTTTTGTAGGGATCTGCAGTCTCACCGGTGCTCTTTAATGTGTATACAAGCAAGATTGCAAACCTAGAACCACCAGGGGTTAGAAAAATACTAACATTTGCAGATGATATTCTTGCATATAGGCAGGGGAGAGATAGGGAGCAAACAGCCCAGGAGTTACAGGCGACAGTAGATAAAGTGATTGACTGGTGCACAGAAATGAGTGCTGTCATCCACCCGGAAACAGCGGCTTTTTTGTGGTGCTCTCTGGACAACAGGATTGTAAGAGCTGATGTCCCAAGCCTCGCGATAGATGGTAGAAATGTCAGCAGAGAGAACAAACTGAAGTATCTGGGGATCACATTTGACAGGAGCCTATCCTTCAAGGACCATGTGGAGACAGTCGTGACAAGATCTCAAAAGGGACTCAATGCACTTAAAATTATGGCTGCAATGGACATAGAGCAGAGAATGCTTTTCACACTATACCAGCACTTGACACACTCAGTAATTGATTATGGATTAGGTCTGCTCACTGTCTCAGAGAGTCAGCTGGTGAAGTTAGAGCGCATACAGAACGAAGCTATGCGGGTCATTCTGGGATGCACTAGAGACACCCCAGTAGTGTGTATGCGTTACATCCTTGGTCTGCCGACTGTTGCTGGCAGGCTCAAGGTGATGCAGGCGAAGGCATACCTCAGAGTAACTGCAGACACAGATTACCCACTGCATGAGGCGCTGGAGGCAGTTAAGGGTCAGCGACTGATAAGAGGGAAATCATGGATGGCTCAGGCGGAGGATACGATCAGACAGGTGTGCCCCTTGGAGAACATTAGGCGTGGAGAGGAGTGGGTCAGAGTGCCAGCGGAGCAGTCAGACTTGTGCAGAGTTATAATCACATTAAGCCGGGAGTGCAGGGAATGGCCAGCAGGGGCCACGGAAGTGGAAATCCAGCAACTAATTCAGGACAATGCTCACTCGAGTGATGTGAGTATCTACACAGATGGTGCGGTGTCAAGAGGTGAGAGAAGTGGCTGGGGGTTCATAGACAAAGCTAATGGTCGATGTTTGGGGCAGGAGAGCCTGGCATATGATACCACAACATCCAGCTTAAGAATGGAAGTGAAGGCAGTCACTGCGGCTCTCCGCTGGATGGAGAATACGACACACACACACACACACACACACATCGTGATTGTAACTGACTCAGAAAGCATGCTGACGAGGGTGAAGACGGGCAGACTTCGTGCGGAATGGCTTGCTTCGCTTCGGAGGTCACGGGTGACAAGCAACGCCTGGATCTTTTCTCCGGGGCATGCCGGTGTGCTGGGAAATGAACAGGCGGACAGATTGGCTGGCTCTGCAGAACTTGGTGGACTATTGATACATGACAAGGCAGACGTGGTTGCGGCCTTGTGGGAGCACGTGCACACCTCGGAGGAGCAAACTGATTACCATGGTCTGACAAGAATGAGGAAAGGCGGGACGGACTTATAATCAGATTGCTACTGGTACTATTAGTGTTGGAACTCTTCGCTGGCTGCTGAGGATGAGGACGGAGCACTTATGGGAATGCCCCGAATGTTGTGATGTCGATTCCTAAATCAATCAATCAATCAATCAATCAATCATTTAAATATTGAGCACAACCCACTACTGGCAACGCCGATCGCACTCCGGCACGAACCTAAGGCCTATCCACGTCATGGAAGCACTATACTCGAGTTTCGCCCTCGTTTGAGCTCGTCAGTAGTGCATATCCCTGACCGGATCCGGAAACAAGCCCCGGATCACGCGTGTGAAGCGGGTGTGTAACCACGCAGCACACACTGGACACGCCAAATTATCACACCGGAATACCACAACGCTACCCATCGTAGGCTATGCTCAAGATTGCCCAATCGCCGCGACTGACGTCCGTCAATCGATGTGGACCCGAACGATCAGGACTTCTCACTGGCAAGGAACACCAGGCCTCCTAAATCAATCATTTCACAATTGCTCTTCAAAGACTAAAACAACTGAATAAATTATGAAATGAGACAGACAGAACTAAGAAAATTAGATTTTTAAGGGCATGCATCTTTCCCATTGCAACATACGCCTGTGAGACCTGGACACTTCCTAAACAAGCTGAACAGCGCATAAACGCCTTTGAATATAAATGTTATAGACGATTTCTAAGAATATCTTGGGTAAAGAAAAGAACAAATGCATTCATACTTCAAGAGCTGAATATTGACGATAAGTTAGTTAGTTAGTTAGTTAGTCCCAGTTCCAACTTCACAGCAACGGGTCGTACCCATTATGCTCCATTCCTGTGCCAGTGAATATCACACAAAACGCTCCCCACTGCCCAATGTGAAAAGTGGAAAAGACAGGAGTCTCGACAAACAACAGCCCGCACAGACACACTGTGCATAATGCCGCCACCAGAATGTCAACACACTAGTCCCCCACGAAACACCCTGTTCATCTCTGATGGAATCGACAGTCATTTTCATATCTGAATGTTTCCTAGATGTTCACCCACACAGTCCACGAAAATACAGTTCAACGCTGATGGCAGTGGCAGTCAAGCCACGCATTTCTGCATAAGGTAAAAACCGGTCAACTCTGGGACATAGCCACCTGCCATCACTCCGAACATGCAGTCACGTTCCAAATCACCTCAGGCAGATTCAAAAGCATTCCACACGAAACTCACAGCTCACAGTGTCGCGCCACGCACTCACTCAGTAGCAGGGCAACGGAACCATCAAGCCTCCTTAGTCGCCTCTTACGACATGCGTGGTAGGCTACAGTGTTGCTATTCTTTGCTTCCCTTATGGACCCCGGCAACACACGGGAAACAAAGGAAATTGAAATATGTCACTTGAAACTTGATACTTGAAACGTCACGAAAGTTTTTGAGAGATCGATAATATAGGGTTATAGTTAGTTAGTTAGTTAGTCGCGGTTCCAACTTCACGGCAACGGGTCGTCCCCATATTGCTCCATTCCTGTGCCAGTGAATATCACACAAAATGCTCCTCACTGCCCTATGTGAACAATGGAATAGACAGAAGTGTCGGCAAGCCAACAGCCCACACAGGTACACTGTGCATAAAGCCGCCGCCAGAATGCAAACACAAAAGTCTTCCACAAAAAATACAGTTCATCGTTGATGGAAACGGCAGTCACCAGAAAGACTTCATTGACCCGGGTTTTATCCCACATGGCTTGGTCTCTTTCCGCAGGGCGACCCACCGAAAGCGCCGCACAAAGCACGAACTCCGTAGCTACAGCGCTGACTCCCAGGAGTCTCCCGAAAAAAGCACTCGTGAACCGAAAAGGCAAACTAGTCAATCCAGCAACAGCCGGCCGCCATCGTTCCGAACACGCAGTTCACGCTAAAAACAACCGCGGACCGATGCAAAAGCATTCCACACGAAATTCACAGCTCACAGTGTCGCGCCACGCACTCACTCAGTAGCAGGGCGACGGAACCATAGCCTCCTTAGTCGCCTCTTACGACGTGCATGGTAGGCAACAGTGTTACTATTCTTTGCTCCCCCGTATGGGCCCCGGCAACACACGGGGGAATATAGGGTTATATGCCTGGGAAGAGAGGAAGAGGAAGGCCAAAGAGAAGATGGGTGCAGGATGTGGCGGATGATCTCCAGATGGGTGTATCGGACGCGGGACATCTTGCTTATGATCGAGAGGTTTTCCGGAAAGTTGTTATGGGAGCGAGGTTCTGCAAAGGACATGCTACTGAATGAATGAGTCTCTTATAGCATATATAAATTAGAATAACAAGAGGCTATCAATGCGTTGATTAATCACCCCTTTTATGAACAATTCTGCCCAAACGGGTTGTGGTGGACTGACCACAGTCAATAAATTTGTAGAAAGATACATAACAACAAAACAGTTATATCAAGGGTAAATACTCACAGTAAATTAAATGCATTATGTGATTTAAATAATAGTAGTATTTCTCTTAGTGTTTAATGAAATTTTCTTAGCAATTCGCGAAATATATATTTTGCATAAAAGGCAGGGAAAACTTTAAGAAAGCTTCTGAGGTTGTGTTAAAATATTGACATTGTTTTATATACGTGAAAATTGTGTAACGGACTTTGATATTTCTCCACGATTTTACATTCAATGTTTTATCCTTTAAATGGCAGTGGGAGGCATATAAATAAATCATGTTTTTTCGGCCGTCCTTGACTTTGTGACGTAATTTGCAAATAACAATATATCTACGTTACTTCATGTATACACACACACACACACACACACACACACACACATATATATATATATATATATATATATATATATATATATATATATATATATATGATCGGCATTTGGCTAAGATCAAGTGTAGATTTATCTGCGCTTGGTCTGGCTAAAGTAAAGAGACGGTCACCAACTACCTAACTTAACTCACCGTCCACTAAAACTGGCTGTGCGCCTTGGTGGGACTAAGGGCTCACAGCAAAACCAGGGGACACGGAGGCCTCAAAGTGTTGCTGTAGCCTTTGGGGGAACCGCCAGTCATTAAAAAAGAAAAGGGCAAATAACTGAAGTCGGAGTGATGTTCGCCTAGTAATCCATCCATCATGTACCATGCCGGTAAGCGTGGGCGGTCATGTTTCACCACTTTCACTCGATCACCATTCAGGAGGTATTGACACCTGGTGAGTTAGCAGTGTAAGCTAGAGATATCTTGATAACTGCAGCTAAAGTTTAAATTCCGACCAAGATAAAGGAACATAAGCCAAGGATTACATCAGAGACGTTAGAATTAATAAAGCAACGAAGAGAACTGAAACAGAAAGGAGGTGAATCCGATAACAGCAGGATGAAGTATAAATCCTTAACTCGAGAAATAAGAAACAACACAAGGCAGGAAAACAAAATCAAAAAACAATATATACAAGATTGTTGTGCCAGAATAGAGCAATATCATAAGACTGGAAGAGATTACGTAATGTTCAAAGAAATGAAGTTATTGACAAGAAATGTTCAACCTCAATTGACAAGTTGTGAAAACATTCAATCACTGGCACCTTGCCGTCTTGACAGACGATAGTTTGTTACATTGTGCTTTAAAAAGGCTTAAAAACTACAACCCATGACGGCAGCGAATGTAACTAATATGTCCAATTAGCGCTGTAAATGTTCGTCCACAGTGGATGTATGTGAACACATGGTCATTTCCACCATCATGCAGTATCTTACATTCCGCACACTCGGTGTGTGACTTATTTGCAATCATGTTCTCCTTTGTCTTTATTCCATTTCTCATATTTGCCCTCCATGCAACGCGATCAGCGGCGACTTGCTCCCAATGTGCATTATCAATGCCTGTATCAATCATGTCCCGCTTACATACATCTTTGTATCGTAGTAGAGGCCGACCCTGAGATCTCTTACCCATCTCTAATTCACCAAAAGGATGTCCTTTGGTATTTTACCGTCATCCATCCTCCTAACGTGTCCTATCCATCTAAGTCTACGAAGACCGAGCATGGAACAAACCGTCACACAACCTGATCTTTACAATTCTTCAGTATTTGTGATTTTGTCTTGTCACTTAATACCAAGTATTCTTCGCAGACACCGCACATGAAAGCTGTTTAAACGTTTCTCCTGGTGTGAGTAAGTTGACCAGGCTTCATTGCCATAAAGAAGAGTACTAAGGACACAGGCTTGATAGACAAGGACTTTTGTTTTGGCAGTAACCTATTATGTTGCATGAACCCTACAGAGGGTGAATATTATATTATGTTAATATGTTGCCACGGAGTTTCACTAATAATACTCTTTCTGAGATTGTCCGAAATCCTTTAACTGCCCCAGCACTCATTTGATCCAACATTATGCCTACTTCCCTTTTGTAGTCCTTCCCTCCGGATTAAATAATTCTTCACGTATCTAAATATTTTGTTCACCGCACCTGGCCATTGCATTTCACAATATGTACGAGTATTAACAACAATTTTTTATTATGCATGTGGCAAGAAATCATAAAATTTTACTTTCTAAATTTACTTCCTTAGTCTCTTATAGCCGGTCTCACTGGTCTAGAGGTTACACGACTTTCTCCGTAATCTCGTATACTCTCGTAAGTAAGGTGATGTTGCGCGAGATTCGGTAGCGGTTCTCTCCTCGTCGGTAACTTACGGGGTATGTCAGCCCGTCGTTCGGAAAGCAATGGCAAACTACTGAGCATAATCTTGCATAGAAATCAACAATCAGCTGAAAGATGCTGATGTTGACAACAATGTCCTGTAAGGGATATGCGAACAAAAAAACGTCTCTTATAGCATATATCAATTAGCATAACAAGAGGCTAGCAATGCGTTGATTAATCACCCCTTTTATGAACAATTCTGTCTAAACAGGTTGTGGTGGACTGTCCACCATCAATAAAAGTGTAGAAAGGGACATTACAACATAACAGTTAAATCAAGGGAATATACTCAGAGTAAATCAATTGTATTATGTGATTTAAATAATTGTAGAATTTCTCTTAGCCTGTTATGGAATTTTCTTAGCAATTAGCGAAATATACTTTGGCATAAAAGGCTGGTAAAACTTTCAGAAACTTCTAAGTTTATGTTAAAATGGTGACTTTGATATTTCTCCATGATGTTCTTCCTCTTCTTTCGTTCGCTTGAAATATGTCTATAACTGCAATGCTGTCTCTTGTATGAATTGAACTGTCTTTTTCAGTTCAGACAGCGGTCCATAGAGTTTATCTTCCACTGTCGTCTCTCTAGGCCAGAAGGTTTGCCTAAATATGTTATATTTTGGGCAGTCTTGGAGTATGTGCTCTGGTGTCTGCGACGCCAATCCACATGTGCACATGGCTGTTTCACCAATCTTGAATTTTGTATACATGTGGTTGCGTAATCTATTGTGCCCTGTTCTGAGGTGCAGAATAATGACTTGTTCTTGTCTATCCATAGCGTGGTAGTCGTCTTGAGCAGGTTTTGGTGGCTTTCTGACTGATTTGATCATTCTTTTCTTTTGGTGGTATGTAACGAGTAAATCAGGCTGTTCTTCTTTGGCTCCTTCCTTAGCCAATTGATCAGCTCTGTCGTTTCGGGGTACTCCACAGTGGGATGGTATCCACTGTATGGTGACCTTATGCTGACTTCTAAGTTCAGAAAGTAGTGTCCTTAGTACTGGCAATTTTCCAGACAGGAGCGCCTCGAGTACTGATTTTGCATCTGTCAACAGCACCACAGGTTGTGTACCATTGCTGGTATTTAGTAATTTCTCTGTTGCTATCTTGATTCCCTCAATTTCAGCATCGTAGTTATGGCAGTACTTTCCTGTCGGTACTCTAGCTGTGTCCCTGGTATTATTTGGGTATTCTATGTACACTCCCGCTCCTCCATTTCGAACAGCATTTTGTGCTGACCCATCTGTGTAGACTCGGATCCAGAGGTCCTGTGGGTATTCTTCATCAAGGAAGCTGAGAGTGGCTGTTCTGCGCTGCACACTGTTCTGTTCTTCCTTGTCAAATATTCCTCTCACTTTTGTCTGGATTTGAAATGATAGTCTATGCTCATCTTTCCATTGAGTTCACTCTGGAATAGTTGTTAGGGGGATACCAACTGTGGGCAGATCGGTGGTTTCTCTACAGAGTCGTTTGGCCTGGTGGATAAAACTACTCCTTTTCAACCGCCCCATAGTTAGGTTTTCAAATCTGTTCTTCATAGGGTGGCCTGGCAAGCTAAGGAACTTTTCTGCTTGTATTAGCGTATTCGTATCTCTGCGCTCACTCAGTGCTTGTGTCCTCCCCGTCTTCTCCATTTCCACTATAGGGGTTTATCTCATCCCTCCTGTGGTGACTCTAAGTGCAAAGAGGCAAAAGAAACATGACATTTGGAAAATTACAAGAAATTGAAAACCAACACAAAACCCGAAATACTAAATTTATGCACACAAAAATGAATGACATCACTGATGGTAATGGGAGGCAACATTTCAGAAATTTCAAACTATGTTTTCACGTAGTGAATTTTAATAACTAAGACACGAACAATAGATTGCACGATTTATTGCCTGGCATCTTTCGCTGCATCTCGTCAGGTACATACTGCAGAATTAACCCAACGTAAAGTAAATTAACTAGATAAATGCATCAAACTGAAATATACGCATTTTCGCACAGTAATGTCAATTGTCTACTACGGTAATTTCCAGCTGACTAACATGTCTTTCTGTTTGCACAATTCTGGCCTGCGTTGATTGATCATAATAGAAATGATCAATGCCTTAGAAGAATATGGAATAGACCAAGTCACCAGACTGCTGAACGCAATATACGATACTGGAGATATACCTTCTGAATTACGTAATTCTATATTTATTGCGATCTGGGAGAAATCAGGAGCCTTGGAATGTGATCAACATCGAACAATTAGTATAATGAGCCAATCACGAAGATTTTGCTGAGAATTATCATGCAAATAGTCAGGAAGAAAATACAACCCGAAATAATAGGAGAACAATGTGGGTTTGTAGAAGGCAAAGGTACAGTAAATGCTGTGTATATACTGAGAACGGTAATTGAGCGTTCTATAAAAGTAAACAAAGATCTGTACCTTTGCTATTTTGACTACACATAGGCTTTCGATAAAGTGAGACATGTCGACATGATAAGGATGCTTGAAGATCTACAAATTGATGGAAAAGACCTTAGACTTGTAAAAAACATATATTGGAAACAACAACCTTCCATCAGAATTGATAATAATGTAGGTCAATATCAGCCAATTAAAAGAAGTATGAGACAGGGACGTGTAATGTCTCCAGATCTGTTTTTCCTGTACAGTGAAAATATTTTCAGAAATATAGAAGATATGGAAGGAATCAACATTTGGGGTCGATACATCAGTAACATTAGATATGCAGATAATACAGTCTTGACTGCAGACAATGAACAGGGCCTGCAACATTTAGTAGATTCGGTTGCTGCACCCAGTGAACAACTAGGGTTAGAATTGAATAGTAAGAAGACACAGATTATGGCCGTCACTGGGAAGAAGGAAATACCACATTGTGATATTCGAGTAAATGGAAATATTCTTAAGCAAATAAATCGATATAGTTATCTCGGAACAGTCATAACATTTGATGGGAGATGCCTTGAAGAGATTAGAACAAGAATTTCCATTGCGAAGGTAGCCTTTTGCAAGATGAAAAACATACTCACCAATAAAAAAAAAATATCAATTGAAACGAGGAAAAGAGTGCTGAAGTGCTGTTACATAGAACCTGTACTTTTGTATGGATGTGAAGCGTGCACAATGAGCAGTCAAGCTGGAAAATCATCTGATGGTTGTGGAAATGTGGTTGTTGATTAAAATGCTAAGAATACCATGGACAGATAGAAAAACCAATGAACAAGCCCTTCAAGAAACAAATGAAGATCGTAATCTGATTAGAGTCATTTAACGTAGACAGTCAAAATTAAATTTTTTTTGCATGTTATGAGAAGAAATGACTTGGATAACTTGGTGACAACTGGCAAGATCGAAGGGAAGAGACCACTGGGAATACCGAGAAGTAAATACCTGGATGGCTTGGCCCCGTGGCATTGTCGAGACAGGAATACGGAGCTGATCCACGACTCTGGTGATCGAGTGAGATGGCGAAACATGGCCGCCCACTCTTATCGGCATGGCACGTGATGGATGGATGGATGATCTTAGAAGATGGCAGAATAGACAGAAATAGAAATCAGCTGTCATAAAAGAAGTGAGAATCTATAACAGAGCGCCTGTTATAGCCATTGCACGGTTGACGGTCGGGGTTCATAAACAAAGCATGGCCAGGTCTGGAATTATATATAGTAAATAATTACTGTGCAATTTAAACATTAGCAAGCAGTGCACGGTCAAGCACCATAGCTTGATGAAGCGATGGCGATTACATATGTTGACAACAATCAACGGATGATACAGAAGCCATCTAGCCAGCGATTAGATAAGACACTTGGTCCTTGTTAGAAGTTTTGGTTCCATCTAGTATTTGTTGAAATCGTCAATACTTAAGCACTTAACGATGTGGAAGGGAAGGGCTAAGGCAAAAAGAACCACAAAGGAAATGTTATGTTTCAGATGATATCGAGAATGAACTAATTGTCTTCTTTTTTGCACAGTAACTAAAAGACTTGGCCATTTTTGTTATGCCATTTTGATATGTCGTTTTGGAACCGCCCCATTTGTATCAAAAGCCAATAAAGAATGCCACAGCCTGGATTCTACGGAGGCTGGCTTTGATATATGTCTACGTTTTCAAGGTTTTTTTTTTTTTTAATTTTGTTGCTTTCACCTTGAGAGTTGCTGCTAACGTTCGACTCCGGTTTGCTTTCTGAGATAAGAATGTATGTCAAGACGATCCGGCTGCCATGGACCCCCCTTCGGCGGTTGGCCATAATGGTTGGCGACTCTGCGAAACTTCATTCATTCATTAGCATGTCCTTTGCAGAACCTCGCTCCCATAACAACCTTCCGGAAAACCTCTCGATCATAAGCAAAATTTCCCGCGTCCGATACACCCATCTGGAGATCATCCGCCACATCCTGCGCCCATCTTCTCTTTGGCCTTCCTCTTCCTCTCTTTCCAGGCATATACCCCTCCATTATTGTTCTCTCAAAACTTTCAAGACGTTTCAAGTGACCAAATTATTTCAATTTTCCTTGTTTTATCGTCTTTAATAGCCAACATTCTTCAATATCCAAGATATTCTTAGAACTCGCCTATAACATTTATATTCAAAGGCATGTATGCGCTGTTCAGCTTGTTTAGTAAGTGTCCAGGTCTCATAGGCGTATGTTGCAATGAGAAAGATGCATGCTCTTAAAAATTTAGTTTTTGTTGTTCTATCTGTCGTGAACTGACGTCTATTCCGAAACATTAATGCCCAGTCTGTTACTGTTGTCTTCGACACACATTTGTTACCATACGTGAGCTTATATATATATAAACAATCACCCATACTGAAACAGTCAAATATGCCTATGCCCGCAAAGCGATAGATAATACTACCAATACTACGCAACCAGTGTTAAACATGGACATTATCCAAATGACACTTACGCAAAATCAACACTTACGAGATGAGATGTGTGAGAAGAACTGCCAACTTTAAAATCCAAGGCCGAATAAGAAATGTCTTGAAATGATCTTATCAGACACAGTGAGATCAGCATCTTGTGCCACATATATTGAAAGGCAGAAGATCAAATGGTTCGGCCATCTTGTTAGAATGCAACATCATCAACTACCAGCACTGGCCCTACATCAAAGGACATCTGCTACTAGAGCAAGAGGTAGCCGGTGAAGAAAATGGACTGAGGACATCAAAGACAGTGTACAATCACGCGGAAAGATATTACCCGATGACATGTATCTGACGCCGGATCATCAGTTATTCCTCCTCACGACGCTTGGCGGTGATGATGGTGATGATGATGATGAAGATGATGATGATGATTATGATGATGATGACGGTGATGATGATGATGATGATGATGATGATGATTATGATGATTATGATGATGATGATGATGATGATGATGATGATGATGATGATGATGATGATGATGATGATGATGATGATGATGATGATGATGATGATGATGATGATCCATGTGTATAATCCTCTTCAGGTGCCTGGTCTGGAACAGACATCGGCAATGGTGACCCTACAATCCTGTCATCTGGTATTTTGATGAAGTTGGTTTTGCTTATATTATCATCTGTAGCTAGGCTGTTTACGCTCTCCAACATACATCATCGGGCTCCCTGGTCTAGAGGTTACACGACTTTCTCCGTAATCCCGTATACTCTCGTGAGTAACGTGACGTGCGCGAGAATCGGTAGAGGTCTCTCCGCGTCGGTAACTTACGGGGTATGTGAGCCGATCACTCAGATAGCAGTCGCAAATTAATGAGCGTAATCTTGCCAAGAAATCAACAATCAGCTGAAAGATGCTGATGTTGACTGCGATGTCCTGTAAAAGATATGCGAACACACACACACACACACACACACAAGATCAGTAAGCCGCTGTTCAAAGTTCAGAAATTATTTAATTATAGTTGGGATATATAACTATCTTCTGCAAAACTTGCCAAGAAACCCTAACAATCCTCTGTCATCCATATCTTTTTTGCAACTCTAAATTGATGGAAAAGACATTAGACTTACAAAAAACATATATTGGAAACAACAAGCTGCCATAAGGATTGATAATGAAATGGGACAATATCAGCCTATTAAGGGAGGTGTTAGGCAGGGATGTGTTATGTCTACAGATCTTTTTCCCTATAAAGTGAAAATATTTTCATAAATGTAGAAGATATAAATGGAATCAGCATTGGAGGACGAAACATCAATAACATTAGATATGCAGTTGATACAGTATTGATTGCAGACAATGCACACGATCTACAACAATTAGTAGACGCAGTTGTTGTACACAGTGAGCAGCTGGGGTTAGAATTAAATTGTAAGAAGATACAAGTTATGGTCGTCACTAGGAAGAACGTAGTACCACAATGTAATATACAAGTAAATAGGAATATTCTTCAACAAGTGAATCGGTACAATTATCTCGGAACAATCATAACATCTGATGGGAGATGCCTTGAAGAGATTAGAACCAGAATCGCCATGGCGAAAGTAGCCTTTAGCAAGATGAAAAACATACAGACCAATAAAAAGGTGTCAATTGAAACGAGAATAAGGGTGTTGAGCCTGTCTTTTGTATGGATGTGAAACTTGGACAATGAGCAGTCAAGCTGAAAAACATCTGATGACCGCAGAAATGTGGTTTCTGAGGAAAATGCAAAAAATACAATGGACAGACAGAAAAACCAATGACCAAGTACTATAGGAGTCAAATGAAAATCGTAAATTAATTAGAGAAATTAGACGTAGACAGTCAAAAAAATTTTTTGGACATGTTATGAGAAGAAATGGATTGGAGAACTTAGTGACAACTGGCAAGATCGAAGGGAAGAGACCAAGGGGAATACCGAGAAGAAAATACCTCGATGGCTTGGCCACATAGCATGGTCGAGAAGGAACACTGAGCTGATCCACGACTCTGGTGATCGAGTGAAATGGCGAGTCATGACTGCCCACGCTTTTCGGCATGGCACATGATTGATTGATGTATAGGTGAAATTTCTTTTGATGTCTGTTTGATTGATTCCCACAACATTTCCCATTGTTCGTGAAAATCTGTATTATCTCCATGTCATTATACCTGTTCTTTACAGTAACATTTTACCTTTCTCTAATTTCTTGTCTGTTTTAAGCAAATTTTTTAGACATGTTATGAGAAGAAATGGATTGGAGAACTTATTGACAACTGGCAAGATCGAGGGGAACAGACCAAGAGGAAGACCGAGAGGAAAATACCTGGATGGCTTGGCCACGTGGCATGGACGAGACAGGAACACTGAGCTGATCCACGACTCTGGTGATCGAGTGAAATGGCGAGTCATGACCGCCCACGCTTTCCGGCATGGCACATGATTGATTGATTCATTTAAGCAATGCTAGATCTAACTTCTTTTGGGTTTTCATTACGATTTTAAGTCTTAATCTCATTTTACCTATAATTGGCACATTGTCGCTATTTCCATCTGCTCCTGGTGTTTGCTGCTACTAAACTGCTTCTGAATCTCTTTCTAATCATTATGTAATCAATTTGATAGCGAATATTATCTCCAGGGCTTTTCCACGCATATAATTGTCAAGGATGGTGTTTGAACCAGGTGTTACTTATCATTTCGTGGCATTCTGCTCATGTTGTTAATCTGTCAGCTCTCTCATTCCTATCACCTAGGCCATTGATGCCAGTAAGGCAGACATTTCAAGATGTTTATACTGGCCCACGGTCATGTCTAATTATATATATATATATATATATATATATATATATATATATATATATATATATATATATGTGTGTGTGTGTGTGTGTGTGTGTGTGTGTGTGTGTCCTTCTATACTGTCAGCTGTTGGCGCATATGCTTGTACAGGGTGTATTTTTAATAGTTGAACGCCTCTAAGTCAAATCCCCCAGATGTGAGGGCCTGGCCGCTACTTACCTCCTCCTCTTGGAGGTTTGATGCTGAGTCGCCAGCATCTGCAGCCTACCTTGTTCCAGACATACTGGTTATCCCTTCCTCTAGAGAAAACAAGGCAAGGCCGAGAGAGAGGGAGCTTGCTGCATGGGCAACAATGGAATCTTTGAATCCATGCCCAGGCATTGTGCGATGGAATTCTAGCTCTAGTTCCAATCCACATATTTGCGTCTCTAAAGACGGCAAGGTGCCACTATTTTTAATGACTGTGCAGTGTCTGAAAATATTGCTGGTCCACGTTTTGTGCCTGTTATGTTGTATGAACTTTACAGAGGGTGAATATTATATTATGTTAATATATTGACGCGGACTTTCACTGATAATACTCTTTCTGAGATTGTCTAACATCCTCTAACCGCTCCAGCACTCATTTGATACAAAATTATGCCAAGTACCCTTTTGTAGTCCTTCCCTCCGGATTAAATAATTTTGTACGTATCTAAATATTTTTTTCCCCGCACCTGACCATCGCATTTCACAATATGTAGAGTATGAGGCGGTTCGACCCCCGCTTGTGACTTGCGGGATACTGAGCCGGCCGCTCAGAAAGCAATGGCAAACTACTGAGCGTAATCTTGCCAAGAGATCAACATACAGCTGAAAGATGCTGATGTTGACAGCTAAGTCCTGTAAAAGGATATGCTAAAAAAAAAAAAAAAAAAAGAGTATGAACAACAATTTGTTATTACGCATGTGGCAAGAAATCATAAAATTTTACTTCCTATATCTACTTCCTTAGTCTCCATATAGCCGGCCTCGCTGGCCGAGGGGTTACACGACTTTCTCCTTAATCCCGTTTATCCACGCAGGGTAACGCAGCGCGCGAGAATTGGAAGCGGTTCTCCCCGCGTTGGTGACTTCCGGGATAAGTGAGCCTGCTGCTCAGAAAGCAATGGCAAACTACTGAGCATAATATTGCCAAGAAATCAACAATCAGCTGAAAGATGCGGATGGTAATAGCAGGTACTGTAAAGGATATGCGAATAAAAAAAAAAAAAAGTCTTTTAAAGCATACATAAATTAGCATAAGAAGAGGCTAGTAATGCGTTGATTAATCAACCCTCTTATGAACAATTCTGTCTAAATGGGTTGTGGTGGACTGACCACAACAATAATTTTGTAGACCGGGACATAATAACATAAAACTCTATATAAAGGGAATATACTCAAAGCAAATTAAATATATTATGTGATTTAACAATAGTGGTACTTTTCTTTATTTTATTGTAGAATGTTCTTGGCAATTAAGCGGAATATATATTTGACATCAAATGCATGTAAATATTTAAGAAAAGTTTTGAGATTGAGGTTAAAATGATGAATTGTTTTATAAACATGAGAATTTTATAACACACTTTGATATTTCTCCAGGATATTACATTTAATGTTTTATTCTTTCAATGACAGTTTTAGTACAAATGTAACATATCTTTTTTTTGCCGTCCTTGACTTTGGGACGTAGTTTGCAAATAACTATATATCTATGATCGGCATTTGGCTAAGATCAAGCGTAGATTTATCTGCGCTTGGTCTGGCCAAAGTAAAGAGACGGTCATCATCTACCTAACTTAACTCACCGTCCACTAAAACTGGCAGTGGGCCTTGGTGGGACTACGGGCTCACAGCAAAACCAGGGGGACGCGGAGGCCTCAGTGTTGCTATATCCTTTGGGGGAACTGCCAACCCTTAATAAAAAAAAAAAAAAAAACAATTTAGCAAATAACTGAAGTCGGGGTTGGTGTTCACCTAGTAATCCATCCATCAAGTACCATGCCGGAAAGCGTGGGCGATCACCATACAGGAGGTATTGACGCCTGGTGAGTTGGTAGTACAAGCTAGAGATATCTTGATAACTGCAGCCAAAGATTAAATTCCTACCAAGATAAAGCAACATAAGCCACGGATTACATCAGAGACGTTAGAATTAATAAAGCAACGAAGAGAACTTAAATAGAAAGGAGGTGAATTCGATAACAGCAGGATGAATTATAACCCCTTAACTCGAAAAATAAGAAAGAACACAAGAAAGGGAAAAAAAACAACAATATATACAAGATTGATGTACCAGAATAGAGCAATATCATAAGACTGAAAGAGATTACGTAGTGTTCAAAGAAATGAAGTTATTGACAAGAAATGTTCAACCTCAATTGAATGTTATCTGTGACAAGATGGGAAATCATTCAATCATTGGCAACTTGCCGTCTTAACAGACGATAGTTTGTTACATTGTGCTTCAAAAAGGCATAATAACTACAACCCATGACGGTGGTGAATGTGACTGATAAGGCCAATTCGTGCTGTAAATGTTCGTCCACAGTGAATGCATGTAAACACACGGTCATTTCCACCGTCATGCACTATATTACCTTCCGCACGCTCGGTGTGTGACTTATTTGCAATCATTTTCTCCTTTGTCTTTATTCCATTTCTGATATTTGCCCTCCATGCAACACGATCAGCGGCGACTTGCTCCCTGTGTGCATTATCAATGCCTGTATCAATCATGTCCCGCTAACACACATTTTTGTATCGTAGTAGAGGTCACCCTGAGATCTCCTACCAGTCTGTAATTCACCAAACAGATGTCCTTTGGTATTCTTCTTCTTCTTCTTCTTCGTTCACCCGGAGTTTTTTTTTCCGGATGTGATTGCATTGTGCCTGTTTACAGCAGAGCTGCGTATCCATCATCCTAAGATGTCAAATCCATCTAAGTCTACGAAGTCTAAGCACGGAACAAACCGTCACACAACCTGATCTTTCCAATACTTCAGTATTTGTGATTGTGTCTTCCCAAATAATACCAAGTATTCTTCGCAGACACCGCATATGAAAGCTGTTTAAACGTTTCTCTTAGTGTGAGTAAGTTGACCAGGCTTCATTGCCATAAAGAAGAGTACTAAGGACACAGGCTTGATAGAAAAGGACTTTTGTTTTGGCAGTAAGCTTCTTGTTCTGTCAGACTTTTTTTGTTAACGTGTTCATTGTTGTTGTTGTTGCCTTACCCATCCGGATGTTGTTTTCCTGATCTAGGGATAATTTGCTATTTACCTCTGATGCAAAATGGTCTACTATCTTCAGTTCGGCGCAGTCAATAAAGATTGATGGTACCCCATGTGCACCTTGTGACATAATTTGTGTCTTCTTTTTGCTAATTGTTAAACCAACTTCAGAACATGCATTGGAGAATGCAGATAGTAGACGTTGTAATTCTTCCAAAGTGTGGTTCCCCCCCCCCCCTCCTGACTGTGGCACGAAGGTAAAGATTAGGCTTTGGCGAGAGGAGGTGGTGGCGGGGGGTGGGAGGGGGGTGGGGGTGTGGGCCGCTTCTGATGTTCAGAAACCTCTTGTCGTGCTCGCTCCGCGGCGAAGTTTTTTCAACATGGGTTTTATTTGCAGAAGATCAGCAACGGATTTAAAGCTCAGACTTGCAAAATTACGCGGGTAAGTTAATAAGTAATTCACAAATGGCTGTAGAAAAATAACTAACTAAGATAACAACTTGAAACCATTTTATCTTTGTACATACGTTGTCCCTTTATTTCTCAACATAATTTCCACCTACATTATTGCACTTATCCCAACGTTTTATCAGTCCACCCAATCCGGCTGCATAAATCTGTGTGCCCTGTTTTCGTTTACCCGCCATCCCACAGAACTGTGTGACGTACTTATTGACTCGTTCTTGTAACTGTTTCTACCCAACTATGCACCGCTTTACGGGAAATCACTAGGGGCTAAGCCACTGATAACCCGCCTTGGCTGGAGACATTTCACGAATGACGCCGACGTCGAATGTGAAGTGAAAACGTGGTTTAGAAACCAGGGCACGCAGTTCTATGCAGCCGGTTTTGGAGGACTGATAAAACGATGGGATAAGTGCAACAATGCTGGTGGAAATTATGCTAAGAAATAAAGGGATAATGTATGTATAAAGATAAACTGGTTTCAAGTTGTTATCATAGTTAGTTATTTTTTTACAGCCATTTGTGACTTACTTATTAACTTACCCTAGTATATTAATAAGCTGAGTTCAACATGCAGCAGATACAATATGAATATAAATACAACCAAAATTGAAGTAATGCAAGTTAGCAGATCTCCTGGTCCACTATATAAACTGATAAATAGTACACTTCTGAAATAAGTTACTAAAGAAATTAAGTATCTAGGGAGTATGATCTTAGAAGAAGGCAGAATAGACAGAAATCGAAATCAGGTGTCATAAAAGAAGTGAGCTTGTATATAAAAAAATAACCCATACTGAAACAGTTAAATATGCCTTTGTCC
Source organism: Cepaea hortensis (assembly GCA_963921405.1). NCBI lineage: Eukaryota > Metazoa > Mollusca > Gastropoda > Stylommatophora > Helicidae > Cepaea > Cepaea hortensis. The sequence continues at coordinate 1,045,005 of CAWUFQ010000012.1, forward strand.
GCAAAGCGACAGATAATAAATAGCATATTCACACCAATACTATGCTACCAGTGTTAAACATGGACATTATCCAAATCACACTTCCGCAAAATCAACACCTACGAGATGAGATGCGTGAGAAGAACTGCCAACTTAACTATCCAAGGCCGAATAAGAAATGTATTGAAAAGATGTTATCAGACACAGTGAGATCAGCATCTTGTGCCACATATATTGAAAGGCAGAAGATCAAATGGTTCGGCCATCTTGTTAGAATGCAACACCATCAACTAGTAGCACTGGCCTTACATCAAAGGACATCTGCTACGAGAGTAAGATGACGCCCGTGAAGAAAATGGACTGAGGACATCAAAGACAGTGTACAATCACGCGGAAAGATACTACTCGATGCCATGTATTTGACGCCGGATCATCAATTATTCCTCCCCACGACGATTGACGGCAAAAGTGGGTGGTGGTGATGATGATGATGATGATGATGATGATGATGATGATGATGATGATGATGATGATGATGATGATGATGATGAAGATGATGATGATGATGATGATGATGATCCATGAGTATAATCCTCTTCAGGTGCCTGGTCTGGAACAGATATCGACAATCTTGACCCTACAATCCTGTCATCTGGTATTTTGATGAAGTGGGTTTTGCTTACATTATCATCTGTAGCTAGGCTGTTTACGGTCTCCACATACATCATTCTCTGTCTTGTATTGTGTTAAATTTATAACAGTAATCAGTAATCCGCTGTTCAAAGTTCAAGAATTTTGTAATTATAATTGGGATATATAACTATCTTCTGCAAAACTTGCCAAGAAACCCTAACAATCATCTGTCATCCATTTCTTTTTTACAACTCTATGTTTATGTGAAATAATTTACTTTGATGTCTGTTGGATTGATTCAAGCAACATTTTCCATTGTTCATGAAAATCTGCATTATCTCCAAGGCATTATATCTGTTCTTTACAGTTACATTATACCTTTCTCTAATTTCTTGTCTGTTTTAAGTAATGCTAGATCTAACCTTTTTGGAGTGTTCTTTGTGGTTTTAAGTCTAAACGTCATTTTTCCTATAATTGGCACATTGTCACTATTTCCACCTGCTCCTGCTGATTGCTGCTATTAAACTGCTTCTGAAACTCTTTCTAATCATTACGTAGTTAATTTGATAGCGAATATTATCTTCAGAGCTTTTCCACGTATATAATCATCAAGGATGGTGTTTGAACCATATGTTACCTATTATCATATCATGGTATTCTGCTTTCTGCTCATGCTGTTAATCTGTCAACTCTCTAATTCCTATCACTATGTTTGCACTGGCCCACGGTCATGTCTAATTGGTTATTATATATATATATATATATATATATATATATATATATATATATATATATATATATATATATATCCTCTTCTGTACTGTCAGCTGTTGGCGCATATGCTTGTACAGGGTGTATTTTTAATAGTTGAACGCCTCTAAGTCAAATCCTCCAGATGTGAGGGCCTGGCCGCTACTTACCTCCTGCTCTTGGAGGTTTGATGCTGAGTCGCCAGCATCTGCAGCCTACCTTGTTCCAGACATACTGGTTATCCTTTCCTCTAGAGAAAACAAGGCAAGGCCGAGAGAGAGGGAGCTTGCTGCATGGGCATCAATGGAATCTTTGAATCCATGCCCAGGCATTGTGCGATGGAATTCTAGCTCTAGTTCCAATCCACATATTTGCGTCTCTAAAGACGGCAAGGTGCCACTATTTTTAATGACTGTGCAGTGTCTGAAAATATTGCTGGTCCACGTTTTGTGCCTGTTATGTTGTATGAACTTTACAGAGGGTGAATATTATATTATGTTAATATATTGACGCGGACTTTCACTGATAATACTCTTTCTGAGATTGTCTAACATCCTCTAACCGCTCCAGCACTCATTTGATACAAAATTATGCCAAGTACCCTTTTGTAGTCCTTCCCTCCGGATTAAATAATTTTGTACGTATCTAAATATTTTTTTCCCCGCACCTGGCCATCGCATTTCACAATATGTAGAGTATGAGGCGGTTCGACCCCCGCTTGTGACTTGCGGGATACTGAGCCGGCCGCTCAGAAAGCAATGGCAAACTACTGAGCGTAATCTTGCCAAGAGATCAACATACAGCTGAAAGATGCTGATGTTGACAGCTAAGTCCTGTAAAAGGATATGCTAAAAAAAAAAAAAAAAAAAAAAGAGTATGAACAACAATTTGTTATTACGCATGTGGCAAGAAATCATAAAATTTTACTTCCTATATCTACTTCCTTAGTCTCCATATAGCCGGCCTCGCTGGCCGAGGGGTTACACGACTTTCTCCTTAATCCCGTTTATCCACGCAGGGTAACGCAGCGCGCGAGAATTGGAAGCGGTTCTCCCCGCGTTGGTGACTTCCGGGATAAGTGAGCCTGCTGCTCAGAAAGCAATGGCAAACTACTGAGCATAATATTGCCAAGAAATCAACAATCAGCTGAAAGATGCGGATGGTAATAGCAGGTACTGTAAAGGATATGCGAATAAAAAAAAAAAGTCTTTTAAAGCATATATAAATTAGCATAAGAAGAGGCTAGTAATGCGTTGATTAATCAACCCTCTTATGAACAATTCTGTCTAAATGGGTTGTGGTGGACTGACCACAACAATAATTTTGTAGACCGGGACATAATAACATAAAACTCTATATAAAGGGAATATACTCAAAGCAAATTAAATATATTATGTGATTTAACAATAGTGGTACTTTTCTTTATTTTATTGTAGAATGTTCTTGGCAATTAAGCGGAATATATATTTGACATCAAATGCATGTAAATATTTAAGAAAAGTTTTGAGATTGAGGTTAAAATGATGAATTGTTTTATAAACATGAGAATTTTATAACACACTTTGATATTTCTCCAGGATATTACATTTAATGTTTTATTCTTTCAATGACAGTTTTAGTACAAATGTAACATATGTTTTTTTTTTTGCCGTCCTTGACTTTGGGACGTAGTTTGCAAATAACTATATATCTATGATCGGCATTTGGCTAAGATCAAGCGTAGATTTATCTGCGCTTGGTCTGGCCAAAGTAAAGAGACGGTCATCATCTACCTAACTTAACTCACCGTCCACTAAAACTGGCAGTGGGCCTTGGTGGGACTACGGGCTCACAGCAAAACCAGGGGGACGCGGAGGCCTCAGTGTTGCTATATCCTTTGGGGGAACTGCCAACCCTTAATAAAAAAAAAAAAAAAAAACAATTTAGCAAATAACTGAAGTCGGGGTTGGTGTTCACCTAGTAATCCATCCATCAAGTACCATGCCGGAAAGCGTGGGCGATCACCATACAGGAGGTATTGACGCCTGGTGAGTTGGTAGTACAAGCTAGAGATATCTTGATAACTGCAGCCAAAGATTAAATTCCTACCAAGATAAAGCAACATAAGCCACGGATTACATCAGAGACGTTAGAATTAATAAAGCAACGAAGAGAACTTAAATAGAAAGGAAGTGAATTCGATAACAGCAGGATGAATTATAACCCCTTAACTCGAAAAATAAGAAAGAACACAAGAAAGGGAAAAAAAAAAAAACAATATATACAAGATTGATGTACCAGAATAGAGCAATATCATAAGACTGAAAGAGATTACGTAGTGTTCAAAGAAATGAAGTTATTGACAAGAAATGTTCAACCTCAATTGAATGTTATCTGTGACAAGATGGGAAATCATTCAATCATTGGCAACTTGCCGTCTTAACAGACGATAGTTTGTTACATTGTGCTTCAAAAAGGCATAATAACTACAACCCATGACGGTGGTGAATGTGACTGATAAGGCCAATTCGTGCTGTAAATGTTCGTCCACAGTGAATGCATGTAAACACACGGTCATTTCCACCGTCATGCACTATATTACCTTCCGCACGCTCGGTGTGTGACTTATTTGCAATCATTTTCTCCTTTGTCTTTATTCCATTTCTGATATTTGCCCTCCATGCAACACGATCAGCGGCGACTTGCTCCCTGTGTGCATTATCAATGCCTGTATCAATCATGTCCCGCTAACACACATTTTTGTATCGTAGTAGAGGTCACCCTGAGATCTCCTACCAGTCTGTAATTCACCAAACAGATGTCCTTTGGTATTCTTCTTCTTCTTCTTCTTCTTCGTTCACCCGGAGTTTTTTTTTCCGGATGTGATTGCATTGTGCCTGTTTACAGCAGAGCTGCGTATCCATCATCCTAAGATGTCAAATCCATCTAAGTCTACGAAGTCTAAGCACGGAACAAACCGTCACACAACCTGATCTTTCCAATACTTCAGTATTTGTGATTGTGTCTTCCCAAATAATACCAAGTATTCTTCGCAGACACCGCATATGAAAGCTGTTTAAACGTTTCTCTTAGTGTGAGTAAGTTGACCAGGCTTCATTGCCATAAAGAAGAGTACTAAGGACACAGGCTTGATAGAAAAGGACTTTTGTTTTGGCAGTAAGCTTCTTGTTCTGTCAGACTTTTTTTGTTAACGTGTTCATTGTTGTTGTTGTTGCCTTACCCATCCGGATGTTGTTTTCCTGATCTAGGGATAATTTGCTATTTACCTCTGATGCAAAATGGTCTACTATCTTCAGTTCGGCGCAGTCAATAAAGATTGATGGTACCCCATGTGCACCTTGTGACATAATTTGTGTCTTCTTTTTGCTAATTGTTAAACCAACTTCAGAACATGCATTGGAGAATGCAGATAGTAGACGTTGTAATTCTTCCAAAGTGTGGTTCCCCCCCCCCTCCTGACTGTGGCACGAAGGTAAAGATTAGGCTTTGGCGAGAGGAGGTGGTGGCGGGGGGTGGGAGGGGGGTGGGGGTGTGGGCCGCTTCTGATGTTCAGAAACCTCTTGTCGTGCTCGCTCCGCGGCGAAGTTTTTTCAACATGGGTTTTATTTGCAGAAGATCAGCAACGGATTTAAAGCTCAGACTTGCAAAATTACGCGGGTAAGTTAATAAGTAATTCACAAATGGCTGTAGAAAAATAACTAACTAAGATAACAACTTGAAACCATTTTATCTTTGTACATACGTTGTCCCTTTATTTCTCAACATAATTTCCACCTACATTATTGCACTTATCCAAACGTGTTATCAGTCCACCCAATCCGGCTGCATAAATCTGTGTGCCCTGTTTTCGTTTACCCGCCATCCCACAGAACTGTGTGACGTACTTATTGACTCGTTCTTGTAACTGTTTCTACCCAACTATGCACCGCTTTACGGGAAATCACTAGGGGCTAAGCCACTGATAACCCGCCTTGGCTGGAGACATTTCACGAATGACGCCGACGTCGAATGTGAAGTGAAAACGTGGTTTAGAAACCAGGGCACGCAGTTCTATGCAGCCGGTTTTGGAGGACTGATAAAACGATGGGATAAGTGCAACAATGCTGGTGGAAATTATGCTAAGAAATAAAGGGATAATGTATGTATAAAGATAAACTGGTTTCAAGTTGTTATCATAGTTAGTTATTTTTTTACAGCCATTTGTGACTTACTTATTAACTTACCCTAGTATATTAATAAGCTGAGTTCAACATGCAGCAGATACAATATGAATATAAATACAACCAAAATTGAAGTAATGCAAGTTAGCAGATCTCCTGGTCCACTATATAAACTGATAAATAGTACACTTCTGAAATAAGTTACTAAAGAAATTAAGTATCTAGGGAGTATGATCTTAGAAGAAGGCAGAATAGACAGAAATCGAAATCAGGTGTCATAAAAGAAGTGAGCTTGTATATAAAAAAATAACCCATACTGAAACAGTTAAATATGCCTTTGTCCGCAAAGCGACAGATAATAAATAGCATATTCACACCAATACTATGCTACCAGTGTTAAACATGGACATTATCCAAATCACACTTCCGCAAAATCAACACCTACGAGATGAGATGCGTGAGAAGAACTGCCAACTTAACTATCCAAGGCCGAATAAGAAATGTATTGAAAAGATGTTATCAGACACAGTGAGATCAGCATCTTGTGCCACATATATTGAAAGGCAGAAGATCAAATGGTTCGGCCATCTTGTTAGAATGCAACACCATCAACTAGTAGCACTGGCCTTACATCAAAGGACATCTGCTACGAGAGTAAGATGACGCCCGTGAAGAAAATGGACTGAGGACATCAAAGACAGTGTACAATCACGCGGAAAGATACTACTCGATGCCATGTATTTGACGCCGGATCATCAATTATTCCTCCCCACGACGATTGACGGCAAAAGTGGGTGGTGGTGATGATGATGATGATGATGATGATGATGATGATGATGATGATGATGATGATGATGATGATGATGATGATGAAGATGATGATGATGATGATGATGATGATCCATGAGTATAATCCTCTTCAGGTGCCTGGTCTGGAACAGATATCGACAATCTTGACCCTACAATCCTGTCATCTGGTATTTTGATGAAGTGGGTTTTGCTTACATTATCATCTGTAGCTAGGCTGTTTACGGTCTCCACATACATCATTCTCTGTCTTGTATTGTGTTAAATTTATAACAGTAATCAGTAATCCGCTGTTCAAAGTTCAAGAATTTTGTAATTATAATTGGGATATATAACTATCTTCTGCAAAACTTGCCAAGAAACCCTAACAATCATCTGTCATCCATTTCTTTTTTACAACTCTATGTTTATGTGAAATAATTTACTTTGATGTCTGTTGGATTGATTCAAGCAACATTTTCCATTGTTCATGAAAATCTGCATTATCTCCAAGGCATTATATCTGTTCTTTACAGTTACATTATACCTTTCTCTAATTTCTTGTCTGTTTTAAGTAATGCTAGATCTAACCTTTTTGGAGTGTTCTTTGTGGTTTTAAGTCTAAACGTCATTTTTCCTATAATTGGCACATTGTCACTATTTCCACCTGCTCCTGCTGATTGCTGCTATTAAACTGCTTCTGAAACTCTTTCTAATCATTACGTAGTTAATTTGATAGCGAATATTATCTTCAGAGCTTTTCCACGTATATAATCATCAAGGATGGTGTTTGAACCATATGTTACCTATTATCATATCATGGTATTCTGCTTTCTGCTCATGCTGTTAATCTGTCAACTCTCTAATTCCTATCACTATGTTTGCACTGGCCCACGGTCATGTCTAATTGGTTATTATATATATATATATATATATATATATATATATATATATATATATATATATATATATATCCTCTTCTGTACTGTCAGCTGTTGGCGCATATGCTTGTACAGGGTGTATTTTTAATAGTTGAACGCCTCTAAGTCAAATCCTCCAGATGTGAGGGCCTGGCCGCTACTTACCTCCTGCTCTTGGAGGTTTGATGCTGAGTCGCCAGCATCTGCAGCCTACCTTGTTCCAGACATACTGGTTATCCTTTCCTCTAGAGAAAACAAGGCAAGGCCGAGAGAGAGGGAGCTTGCTGCATGGGCAACAATGGAATCTTTGAATCCATGCCCAGGCATTGTGCGATGGAATTCTAGCTCTAGTTCCAATCCACATATTTGCGTCTCTAAAGACGGCAAGGTGCCACTATTTTTAATGACTGTGCAGTGTCTGAAAATATTGCTGGTCCACGTTTTGTGCCTGTTATGTTGTATGAACTTTACAGAGGGTGAATATTATATTATGTTAATATATTGACGCGGACTTTCACTGATAATACTCTTTCTGAGATTGTCTAACATCCTCTAACCGCTCCAGCACTCATTTGATACAAAATTATGCCAAGTACCCTTTTGTAGTCCTTCCTTCCGGATTAAATAATTTTGTACGTATCTAAATATTTTTTTCCCCGCACCTGGCCATCGCATTTCACAATATGTAGAGTATGAGGCGGTTCGACCCCCGCTTGTGACTTGCGGGATACTGAGCCGGCCGCTCAGAAAGCAATGGCAAACTACTGAGCGTAATCTTGCCAAGAGATCAACATACAGCTGAAAGATGCTGATGTTGACAGCTAAGTCCTGTAAAAGGATATGCTAAAAAAAAAAAAAAAAAAAAAAAGAGTATGAACAACAATTTGTTATTACGCATGTGGCAAGAAATCATAAAATTTTACTTCCTATATCTACTTCCTTAGTCTCCATATAGCCGGCCTCGCTGGCCGAGGGGTTACACGACTTTCTCCTTAATCCCGTTTATCCACGCAGGGTAACGCAGCGCGCGAGAATTGGAAGCGGTTCTCCCCGCGTTGGTGACTTCCGGGATAAGTGAGCCTGCTGCTCAGAAAGCAATGGCAAACTACTGAGCATAATATTGCCAAGAAATCAACAATCAGCTGAAAGATGCGGATGGTAATAGCAGGTACTGTAAAGGATATGCGAATAAAAAAAAAAGTCTTTTAAAGCATATATAAATTAGCATAAGAAGAGGCTAGTAATGCGTTGATTAATCAACCCTCTTATGAACAATTCTGTCTAAATGGGTTGTGGTGGACTGACCACAACAATAATTTTGTAGACCGGGACATAATAACATAAAACTCTATATAAAGGGAATATACTCAAAGCAAATTAAATATATTATGTGATTTAACAATAGTGGTATTTATCTTTATTTTATTGTAGAATGTTCTGGGCAATTAAGCGGAATATATATTTGACATCAAATGCATGTAAATATTTAAGAAAAGTTTTGAGATTGAGGTTAAAATGATGAATTGTTTTATAAACATGAGAATTTTATAACACACTTTGATATTTCTCCAGGATATTACATTTAATGTTTTATTCTTTCAATGACAGTTTTAGTACAAATGTAACATATGTTGTTTTTTTTTTGCCGTCCTTGACTTTGGGACGTAGTTTGCAAATAACTATATATCTATGATCGGCATTTGGCTAAGATCAAGCGTAGATTTATCTGCGCTTGGTCTGGCCAAAGTAAAGAGACGGTCATCATCTACCTAACTTAACTCACCGTCCACTAAAACTGGCAGTGGGCCTTGGTGGGACTACGGGCTCACAGCAAAACCAGGGGGACGCGGAGGCCTCAGTGTTGCTATATCCTTTGGGGGAACTGCCAACCCTTAATAAAAAAAAAAAAAAAAAAACAATTTAGCAAATAACTGAAGTCGGGGTTGGTGTTCACCTAGTAATCCATCCATCAAGTACCATGCCGGAAAGCGTGGGCGATCACCATACAGGAGGTATTGACGCCTGGTGAGTTGGTAGTACAAGCTAGAGATATCTTGATAACTGCAGCCAAAGATTAAATTCCGACCAAGATAAAGCAACATAAGCCACGGATTACATCAGAGACGTTAGAATTAATAAAGCAACGAAGAGAACTTAAATAGAAAGGAGGTGAATTCGATAACAGCAGGATGAATTATAACCCCTTAACTCGAAAAATAAGAAAGAACACAAGAAAGGAAAAAAAAAAAAAAATATATACAAGATTGATGTACCAGAATAGAGCAATATCATAAGACTGAAAGAGATTACGTAGTGTTCAAAGAAATGAAGTTATTGACAAGAAATGTTCAACCTCAATTGAATGTTATCTGTGACAAGATGGGAAATCATTCAATCATTGGCAACTTGCCGTCTTAACAGACGATAGTTTGTTACATTGTGCTTCAAAAAGGCATAATAACTACAACCCATGACGGTGGTGAATGTGACTGATAAGGCCAATTCGTGCTGTAAATGTTCGTCCACAGTGAATGCATGTAAACACACGGTCATTTCCACCGTCATGCACTATATTACCTTCCGCACGCTCGGTGTGTGACTTATTTGCAATCATTTTCTCCTTTGTCTTTATTCCATTTCTGATAATTGCCCTCCATGCAACACGATCAGCGGCGACTTGCTCCCTGTGTGCATTATCAATGCCTGTATCAATCATGTCCCGCTAACACACATTTTTGTATCGTAGTAGAGGTCACCCTGAGATCTCCTACCAGTCTGTAATTCACCAAACAGATGTCCTTTGGTATTCTTCTTCTTCTTCTTCTTCGTTCACCCGGAGTTTTTTTTCCGGATGTGATTGCATTGTGCCTGTTTACAGCAGAGCTGCGTATCCATCATCCTAAGATGTCAAATCCATCTAAGTCTACGAAGTCTAAGCACGGAACAAACCGTCACACAACCTGATCTTTCCAATACTTCAGTATTTGTGATTGTGTCTTCCCAAATAATACCAAGTATTCTTCGCAGACACCGCATATGAAAGCTGTTTAAACGTTTCTCTTAGTGTGAGTAAGTTGACCAGGCTTCATTGCCATAAAGAAGAGTACTAAGGACACAGGCTTGATAGAAAAGGACTTTTGTTTTGGCAGTAAGCTTCTTGTTCTGTCAGACTTTTTTTGTTAACGTGTTCATTGTTGTTGTTGTTGCCTTACCCATCCGGATGTTGTTTTCCTGATCTAGGGATAATTTGCTATTTACCTCTGATGCAAAATGGTCTACTATCTTCAGTTCGGCGCAGTCAATAAAGATTGATGGTACCCCATGTGCACCTTGTGACATAATTTGTGTCTTCTTTTTGCTAATTGTTAAACCAACTTCAGAACATGCATTGGAGAATGCAGATAGTAGACGTTGTAATTCTTCCAAAGTGTGGTTCCTCCCCCCCCCCTCCTGACTGTGGCACGAAGGTAAAGATTAGGCTTTGGCGAGAGGAGGTGGTGGCGGGGGGTGGGGGGGGGTGGGAGGGGGGGGGGGTGTGGGCCGCTTCTGATGTTCAGAAACCTCTTGTCGTGCTTGCTCCGCGGCGAAGTTTTTTCAACATGGGTTTTATTTGCAGAAGATCAGCAACGGATTTAAAGCTCAGACTTGCAAAATTACGCGGGTAAGTTAATAAGTAATTCACAAATGGCTGTAGAAAAATAACTAACTAAGATAACAACTTGAAACCAGTTTATCTTTGTACATACGTTGTCCCTTTATTTCTCAACATAATTTCCACTTACATTATTGCACTTATCCAAACGTTTTATCAGTCCACCCAATCCGGCTGCATAAATCTGTGTGCCCTGTTTTCGTTTACCCGCCATCCCACAGAACTGTGTGACGTACTTATTGACTCGTTCTTGTAACTGTTTCTACCCAACTATGCACCGCTTTACGGGAAATCACTAGGGGCTAAGCCACTGATAACCCGCCTTAGCTGGAGACATTTCACGAATGACGCCGACGTTGAATGTGAAGTGAAAACGTGGTTTAGAAACCAGGGCACGCAGTTCTATGCAGCCGGTTTTGGAGGACTGATAAAACGATGGGATAAGTGCAACAATGCTGGTGGAAATTATGCTAAGAAATAAAGGGATAATGTATGTATAAAGATAAACTGGTTTCAAGTTGTTATCATAGTTAGTTATTTTTTTACAGCCATTTGTGACTTACTTATTAACTTACCCTAGTATATTAATAAGCTGAGTTCAACATGCAGCAGATACAATATGAATATAAATACAACCAAAATTGAAGTAATGCAAGTTAGCAGATCTCCTGGTCCACTATATAAACTGATAAATAGTACACTTCTGAAATAAGTTACTAAAGAAATTAAGTATCTAGGGAGTATGATCTTAGAAGAAGGCAGAATAGACAGAAATCGAAATCAGGTGTCATAAAAGAAGTGAGCTTGTATATAAAAAAATAACCCATACTGAAACAGTTAAATATGCCTTTGTCCGCAAAGCGACAGATAATAAATAGCATATTCACACCAATACTATGCTACCAGTGTTAAACATGGACATTATCCAAATCACACTTCCGCAAAATCAACACCTACGAGATGAGATGCGTGAGAAGAACTGCCAACTTAACTATCCAAGGCCGAATAAGAAATGTATTGAAAAGATGTTATCAGACACAGTGAGATCAGCATCTTGTGCCACATATATTGAAAGGCAGAAGATCAAATGGTTCGGCCATCTTGTTAGAATGCAACACCATCAACTACCAGCACTGGCCTTACATCAAAGGACATCTGCTACGAGAGTAAGATGACGCCCGTGAAGAAAATGGACTGAGGACATCAAAGACAGTGTACAATCACGCGGAAATATACTACTCGATGCCATGTATTTGACGCCGGATCATCAATTATTCCTCCCCACGACGATTGACGGCAAAAGTGGGTGGTGGTGATGATGATGATGATGATGATGATGATGATGATGATGATGATGATGATGAAGATGATGATGATGATGATGATGATGATCCATGAGTATAATCCTCTTCAGGTGCCTGGTCTGGAACAGATATCGACAATCTTGACCCTACAATCCTGTCATCTGGTATTTTGATGAAGTGGGTTTTGCTTACATTATCATCTGTAGCTAGGCTGTTTACGGTCTCCACATACATCATTCTCTGTCTTGTATTGTGTTAAATTTATAACAGTAATCAGTAATCCGCTGTTCAAAGTTCAACAATTTTGTAATTATAATTGGGATATATAACTATCTTCTGCAAAACTTGCCAAGAAACCCTAACAATCATCTGTCATCCATTTCTTTTTTACAACTCTATGTTTATGTGAAATAATTTACTTTGATGTCTGTTGGATTGATTCAAGCAACATTTTCCATTGTTCATGAAAATCTGCATTATCTCCAAGGCATTATATCTGTTCTTTAAAGTTACATTATACCTTTCTCTAATTTCTTGTCTGTTTTAAGTAATGCTAGATCTAACCTTTTTGGAGTGTTCTTTGTGGTTTTAAGTCTAAACGTCATTTTTCCTATAATTGGCACATTGTCACTATTTCCACCTGCTCCTGCTGATTGCTGCTATTAAACTGCTTCTGAAACTCTTTCTAATCATTACGTAGTTAATTTGATAGCGAATATTATCTTCAGAGCTTTTCCACGTATATAATCATCAAGGATGGTGTTTGAACCATATGTTACCTATTATCATATCATGGTATTCTGCTTTCTGCTCATGCTGTTAATCTGTCAACTCTCTAATTCCTATCACTATGTTTGCACTGGCCCACGGTCATGTCTAATTGGTTATTATATATATATATATATATATATATATATATATATATATATATATATATATATATCCTCTTCTGTACTGTCAGCTGTTGGCGCATATGCTTGTACAGGGTGTATTTTTAATAGTTGAACGCCTCTAAGTCAAATCCTCCAGATGTGAGGGCCTGGCCGCTACTTACCTCCTGCTCTTGGAGGTTTGATGCTGAGTCGCCAGCATCTGCAGCCTACCTTGTTCCAGACATACTGGTTATCCTTTCCTCTAGAGAAAACAAGGCAAGGCCGAGAGAGAGGGAGCTTGCTGCATGGGCAACAATGGAATCTTTGAATCCATGCCCAGGCATTGTGCGATGGAATTCTAGCTCTAGTTCCAATCCACATATTTGCGTCTCTAAAGACGGCAAGGTGCCACTATTTTTAATGACTGTGCAGTGTCTGAAAATATTGCTGGTCCACGTTTTGTGCCTGTTATGTTGTATGAACTTTACAGAGGGTGAATATTATATTATGTTAATATATTGACGCGGACTTTCACTGATAATACTCTTTCTGAGATTGTCTAACATCCTCTAACCGCTCCAGCACTAATTTGATACAAAATTATGCCAAGTACCCTTTTGTAGTCCTTCCCTCCGGATTAAATAATTTTGTACGTATCTAAATATTTTTTTCCCCGCACCTGGCCATCGCATTTCACAATATGTAGAGTATGAGGCGGTTCGACCCCCGCTTGTGACTTGCGGGATACTGAGCCGGCCGCTCAGAAAGCAATGGCAAACTACTGAGCGTAATCTTGCCAAGAGATCAACATACAGCTGAAAGATGCTGATGTTGACAGCTAAGTCCTGTAAAAGGATATGCTAAAAAAAAAAAAAAAAAAAAAAGAGTATGAACAACAATTTGTTATTACGCATGTGGCAAGAAATCATAAAATTTTACTTCCTATATCTACTTCCTTAGTCTCCATATAGCCGGCCTCGCTGGCCGAGGGGTTACACGACTTTCTCCTTAATCCCGTTTATCCACGCAGGGTAACGCAGCGCGCGAGAATTGGAAGCGGTTCTCCCCGCGTTGGTGACTTCCGGGATAAGTGAGCCTGCTGCTCAGAAAGCAATGGCAAACTACTGAGCATAATATTGCCAAGAAATCAACAATCAGCTGAAAGATGCGGATGGTAATAGCAGGTACTGTAAAGGATATGCGAATAAAAAAAAAAAAGTCTTTTAAAGCATATATAAATTAGCATAAGAAGAGGCTAGTAATGCGTTGATTAATCAACCCTCTTATGAACAATTCTGTCTAAATGGGTTGTGGTGGACTGACCACAACAATAATTTTGTAGACCGGGACATAATAACATAAAACTCTATATAAAGGGAATATACTCAAAGCAAATTAAATATATTATGTGATTTAACAATAGTGGTATTTTTCTTTATTTTATTGTAGAATGTTCTGGGCAATTAAGCGGAATATATATTTGACATCAAATGCATGTAAATATTTAAGAAAAGTTTTGAGATTGAGGTTAAAATGATGAATTGTTTTATAAACATGAGAATTTTATAACACACTTTGATATTTCTCCAGGATATTACATTTAATGTTTTATTCTTTCAATGACAGTTTTAGTACAAATGTAACATATGTTTTTTTTTTTGCCGTCCTTGACTTTGGGACGTAGTTTGCAAATAACTATATATCTATGATCGGCATTTGGCTAAGATCAAGCGTAGATTTATCTGCGCTTGGTCTGGCCAAAGTAAAGAGACGGTCATCATCTACCTAACTTAACTCACCGTCCACTAAAACTGGCAGTGGGCCTTGGTGGGACTACGGGCTCACAGCAAAACCAGGGGGACGCGGAGGCCTCAGTGTTGCTATATCCTTTGGGGGAACTGCCAACCATTAATAAAAAAAAAAAAAAAACAATTTAGCAAATAACTGAAGTCGGGGTTGGTGTTCACCTAGTAATCCATCCATCAAGTACCATGCCGGAAAGCGTGGGCGATCACCATACAGGA
Organism: Cepaea hortensis; assembly: GCA_963921405.1. Lineage (NCBI taxonomy): Eukaryota > Metazoa > Mollusca > Gastropoda > Stylommatophora > Helicidae > Cepaea > Cepaea hortensis. The sequence continues at coordinate 1,060,085 of CAWUFQ010000012.1, forward strand.
GGTATTGACGCCTGGTGAGTTGGTAGTACAAGCTAGAGATATCTTGATAACTGCAGCCAAAGATTAAATTCCGACCAAGATAAAGCAACATAAGCCACGGATTACATCAGAGACGTTAGAATTAATAAAGCAACGAAGAGAACTTAAATAGAAAGGAGGTGAATTCGATAACAGCAGGATGAATTATAACCCCTTAACTCGAAAAATAAGAAAGAACACAAGAAAGGAAAAAAAAAAAAATATATACAAGATTGATGTACCAGAATAGAGCAATATCATAAGACTGAAAGAGATTACGTAGTGTTCAAAGAAATGAAGTTATTGACAAGAAATGTTCAACCTCAATTGAATGTTATCTGTGACAAGATGGGAAATCATTCAATCATTGGCAACTTGACGTCTTGACAGACGATAGTTTGTTACATTGTGCTTCAAAAAGGCATAATAACTACAACCCATGACGGTGGTGAATGTGACTGATAAGGCCAATTCGTGCTGTAAATGTTCGTCCACAGTGAATGCATGTAAACACACGGTCATTTCCACCGTCATGCACTATATTACCTTCCGCACGCTCGGTGTGTGACTTATTTGCAATCATTTTCTCCTTTGTCTTTATTCCATTTCTGATAATTGCCCTCCATGCAACACGATCAGCAACGACTTGCTCCCTGTGTGCATTATCAATGCCTGTATCAATCATGTCCCGCTAACACACATTTTTGTATCGTAGTAGAGGTCACCCTGAGATCTCCTACCAGTCTGTAATTCACCAAACAGATGTCCTTTGGTATTCTTCTTCTTCTTCTTCTTCGTTCACCCGGAGTTTTTTTTCCGGATGTGATTGCATTGTGCCTGTTTACAGCAGAGCTGCGTATCCATCATCCTAAGATGTCAAATCCATCTAAGTCTACGAAGTCTAAGCACGGAACAAACCGTCACACAACCTGATCTTTCCAATACTTCAGTATTTGTGATTGTGTCTTCCCAAATAATACCAAGTATTCTTCGCAGACACCGCATATGAAAGCTGTTTAAACGTTTCTCTTAGTGTGAGTAAGTTGACCAGGCTTCATTGCCATAAAGAAGAGTACTAAGGACACAGGCTTGATAGAAAAGGACTTTTGTTTTGGCAGTAAGCTTCTTGTTCTGTCAGACTTTTTTTGTTAACGTGTTCATTGTTGTTGTTGTTGCCTTACCCATCCGGATGTTGTTTTCCTGATCTAGGGATAATTTGCTATTTACCTCTGATGCAAAATGGTCTACTATCTTCAGTTCGGCGCAGTCAATAAAGATTGATGGTACCCCATGTGCACCTTGTGACATAATTTGTGTCTTCTTTTTGCTAATTGTTAAACCAACTTCAGAACATGCATTGGAGAATGCAGATAGTAGACGTTGTAATTCTTCCAAAGTGTGGTTCCTCCCCCCCCCCCCCCTCCTGACTGTGGCACGAAGGTAAAGATTAGGCTTTGGCGAGAGGAGGTGGTGGCGGGGGGTGGGAGGGGGGTGGGGGTGTGGGCCGCTTCTGATGTTCAGAAACCTCTTGTCGTGCTTGCTCCGCGGCGAAGTTTTTTCAACATGGGTTTTATTTGCAGAAGATCAGCAACGGATTTAAAGCTCAGACTTGCAAAATTACGCGGGTAAGTTAATAAGTAATTCACAAATGGCTGTAGAAAAATAACTAACTAAGATAACAACTTGAAACCAGTTTATCTTTGTACATACGTTGTCCCTTTATTTCTCAACATAATTTCCACTTACATTATTGCACTTATCCCAACGTTTTATCAGTCCACCCAATCCGGCTGCATAAATCTGTGTGCCCTGTTTTCGTTTACCCGCCATCCCACAGAACTGTGTGACGTACTTATTGACTCGTTCTTGTAACTGTTTCTACCCAACTATGCACCGCTTTACGGGAAATCACTAGGGGCTAAGCCACTGATAACCCGCCTTGGCTGGAGACATTTCACGAATGACGCCGACGTTGAATGTGAAGTGAAAACGTGGTTTAGAAACCAGGGCACGCAGTTCTATGCAGCCGGTTTTGGAGGACTGATAAAACGATGGGATAAGTGCAACAATGCTGGTGGAAATTATGCTAAGAAATAAAGGGATAATGTATGTATAAAGATAAACTGGTTTCAAGTTGTTATCATAGTTAGTTATTTTTTTACAGCCATTTGTGACTTACTTATTAACTTACCCTAGTATATTAATAAGCTGAGTTCAACATGCAGCAGATACAATATGAATATAAATACAACCAAAATTGAAGTAATGCAAGTTAGCAGATCTCCTGGTCCACTATATAAACTGATAAATAGTACACTTCTGAAATAAGTTACTAAAGAAATTAAGTATCTAGGGAGTATGATCTTAGAAGAAGGCAGAATAGACAGAAATCGAAATCAGGTGTCATAAAAGAAGTGAGCTTGTATATAAAAAAATAACCCATACTGAAACAGTTAAATATGCCTTTGTCCGCAAAGCGACAGATAATAAATAGCATATTCACACCAATACTATGCTACCAGTGTTAAACATGGACATTATCCAAATCACACTTCCGCAAAATCAACACCTACGAGATGAGATGCGTGAGAAGAACTGCCAACTTAACTATCCAAGGCCGAATAAGAAATGTATTGAAAAGATGTTATCAGACACAGTGAGATCAGCATCTTGTGCCACATATATTGAAAGGCAGAAGATCAAATGGTTCGGCCATCTTGTTAGAATGCAACACCATCAACTATCAGCACTGGCCTTACATCAAAGGACATCTGCTACGAGAGTAAGATGACGCCCGTGAAGAAAATGGACTGAGGACATCAAAGACAGTGTACAATCACGCGGAAATATAATACTCGATGCCATGTATTTGACGCTGGATCATCAATTATTCCTCCCCACGACGATTGACGGCAAAAGTGGGTGGTGGTGATGATGATGATGATGATGATGATGATGATGATGATGATGATGATGATGATGAAGATGATGATGATGATGATGATGATGATCCATGAGTATAATCCTCTTCAGGTGCCTGGTCTGGAACAGATATCGACAATCTTGACCCTACAATCCTGTCATCTGGTATTTTGATGAAGTGGGTTTTGCTTACATTATCATCTGTAGCTAGGCTGTTTACGGTCTCCACATACATCATTCTCTGTCTTGTATTGTGTTAAATTTATAACAGTAATCAGTAATCCGCTGTTCAAAGTTCAACAATTTTGTAATTATAATTGGGATATATAACTATCTTCTGCAAAACTTGCCAAGAAACCCTAACAATCATCTGTCATCCATTTCTTTTTTACAACTCTATGTTTATGTGAAATAATTTACTTTGATGTCTGTTGGATTGATTCAAGCAACATTTTCCATTGTTCATGAAAATCTGCATTATCTCCAAGGCATTATATCTGTTCTTTAAAGTTACATTATACCTTTCTCTAATTTCTTGTCTGTTTTAAGTAATGCTAGATCTAACCTTTTTGGAGTGTTCTTTGTGGTTTTAAGTCTAAACGTCATTTTTCCTATAATTGGCACATTGTCACTATTTCCACCTGCTCCTGCTGATTGCTGCTATTAAACTGCTTCTGAAACTCTTTCTAATCATTACGTAGTTAATTTGATAGCGAATATTATCTTCAGAGCTTTTCCACGTATATAATCATCAAGGATGGTGTTTGAACCATATGTTACCTATTATCATATCATGGTATTCTGCTTTCTGCTCATGCTGTTAATCTGTCAACTCTCTAATTCCTATCACTATGTTTGCACTGGCCCACGGTCATGTCTAATTGGTTATTATATATATATATATATATATATATATATATATATATATATATATATATATATATATATATATATATCCTCTTCTGTACTGTCAGCTGTTGGCGCATATGCTTGTACAGGGTGTATTTTTAATAGTTGAACGCCTCTAAGTCAAATCCTCCAGATGTGAGGGCCTGGCCGCTACTTACCTCCTGCTCTTGGAGGTTTGATGCTGAGTCGCCAGCATCTGCAGCCTACCTTGTTCCAGACATACTGGTTATCCTTTCCTCTAGAGAAAACAAGGCAAGGCCGAGAGAGAGGGAGCTTGCTGCATGGGCAACAATGGAATCTTTGAATCCATGCCCAGGCATTGTGCGATGGAATTCTAGCTCTAGTTCCAATCCACATATTTGCGTCTCTAAAGACGGCAAGGTGCCACTATTTTTAATGACTGTGCAGTGTCTGAAAATATTGCTGGTCCACGTTTTGTGCCTGTTATGTTGTATGAACTTTACAGAGGGTGAATATTATATTATGTTAATATATTGACGCGGACTTTCACTGATAATACTCTTTCTGAGATTGTCTAACATCCTCTAACCGCTCCAGCACTCATTTGATACACAATTATGCCAACTCCCCTTTTGTAGTCCTTCCCTCCGGATTAAATAATTTTGTACGTATCTAAATATTTTTTTCCCCGCACCTGGCCATCGCATTTCACAATATGTAGAGTATGAGGCGGTTCGACCCCCGCTTGTGACTTGCGGGATACTGAGCCGGCCGCTCAGAAAGCAATGGCAAACTACTGAGCGTAATCTTGCCAAGAGATCAACATACAGCTGAAAGATGCTGATGTTGACAGCTAAGTCCTGTAAAAGGATATGCTAAAAAAAAAAAAAAAAAAAAAGAGTATGAACAACAATTTGTTATTACGCATGTGGCAAGAAATCATAAAATTTTACTTCCTATATCTACTTTCTTAGTCTCCATATAGCCGGCCTCGCTGGCCGAGGGGTTACACGACTTTCTCCTTAATCCCGTTTATCCACGCAGGGTAACGCAGCGCGCGAGAATTGGAAGCGGTTCTCCCCGCGTTGGTGACTTCCGGGATAAGTGAGCCTGCTGCTCAGAAAGCAATGGCAAACTACTGAGCATAATATTGCCAAGAAATCAACAATCAGCTGAAAGATGCGGATGGTAATAGCAGGTACTGTAAAGGATATGCGAATAAAAAAAAAAAGTCTTTTAAAGCATATATAAATTAGCATAAGAAGAGGCTAGTAATGCGTTGATTAATCAACCCTCTTATGAACAATTCTGTCTAAATGGGTTGTGGTGGACTGACCACAACAATAATTTTGTAGACCGGGACATAATAACATAAAACTCTATATAAAGGGAATATACTCAAAGCAAATTAAATATATTATGTGATTTAACAATAGTGGTATTTTTCTTTATTTTATTGTAGAATGTTCTGGGCAATTAAGCGGAATATATATTTGACATCAAATGCATGTAAATATTTAAGAAAAGTTTTGAGATTGAGGTTAAAATGATGAATTGTTTTATAAACATGAGAATTTTATAACACACTTTGATATTTCTCCAGGATATTACATTTAATGTTTTATTCTTTCAATGACAGTTTTAGTACAAATGTAACATATGTTGTTTTTTTTTGCCGTCCTTGACTTTGGGACGTAGTTTGCAAATAACTATATATCTATGATCGGCATTTGGCTAAGATCAAGCGTAGATTTATCTGCGCTTGGTCTGGCCAAAGTAAAGAGACGGTCATCATCTACCTAACTTAACTCACCGTCCACTAAAACTGGCAGTGGGCCTTGGTGGGACTACGGGCTCACAGCAAAACCAGGGGGACGCGGAGGCCTCAGTGTTGCTATATCCTTTGGGGGAACTGCCAACCCTTAATAAAAAAAAAAAAAAAAAACAATTTAGCAAATAACTGAAGTCGGGGTTGGTGTTCACCTAGTAATCCATCCATCAAGTACCATGCCGGAAAGCGTGGGCGATCACCATACAGGAGGTATTGACGCCTGGTGAGTTGGTAGTACAAGCTAGAGATATCTTGATAACTGCAGCCAAAGATTAAATTCCGACCAAGATAAAGCAACATAAGCCACGGATTACATCAGAGACGTTAGAATTAATAAAGCAACGAAGAGAACTTAAATAGAAAGGAGGTGAATTCGATAACAGCAGGATGAATTATAACCCCTTAACTCGAAAAATAAGAAAGAACACAAGAAAGGAAAAAAAAAAAAATATATATATACAAGATTGATGTACCAGAATAGAGCAATATCATAAGACTGAAAGAGATTACGTAGTGTTCAAAGAAATGAAGTTATTGACAAGAAATGTTCAACCTCAATTGAATGTTATCTGTGACAAGATGGGAAATCATTCAATCATTGGCAACTTGCCGTCTTGACAGACGATAGTTTGTTACATTGTGCTTCAAAAAGGCATAATAACTACAACCCATGACGGTGGTGAATGTGACTGATAAGGCCAATTCGTGCTGTAAATGTTCGTCCACAGTGAATGCATGTAAACACACGGTCATTTCCACCGTCATGCACTATATTACCTTCCGCACGCTCGGTGTGTGACTTATTTGCAATCATTTTCTCCTTTGTCTTTATTCCATTTCTGATAATTGCCCTCCATGCAACACGATCAGCGGCGACTTGCTCCCTGTGTGCATTATCAATGCCTGTATCAATCATGTCCCGCTAACACACATTTTTGTATCGTAGTAGAGGTCACCCTGAGATCTCCTACCAGTCTGTAATTCACCAAACAGATGTCCTTTGGTATTCTTCTTCTTCTTCTTCTTCGTTCACCCGGAGTTTTTTTTCCGGATGTGATTGCATTGTGCCTGTTTACAGCAGAGCTGCGTATCCATCATCCTAAGATGTCAAATCCATCTAAGTCTACGAAGTCTAAGCATGGAACAAACCGTCACACAACCTGATCTTTCCAATACTTCAGTATTTGTGATTGTGTCTTCCCAAATAATACCAAGTATTCTTCGCAGACACCGCATATGAAAGCTGTTTAAACGTTTCTCTTAGTGTGAGTAAGTTGACCAGGCTTCATTGCCATAAAGAAGAGTACTAAGGACACAGGCTTGATAGAAAAGGACTTTTGTTTTGGCAGTAAGCTTCTTGTTCTGTCAGACTTTTTTTGTTAACGTGTTCATTGTTGTTGTTGTTGCCTTACCCATCCGGATGTTGTTTTCCTGATCTAGGGATAATTTGCTATTTACCTCTGATGCAAAATGGTCTACTATCTTCAGTTCGGCGCAGTCAATAAAGATTGATGGTACCCCATGTGCACCTTGTGACATAATTTGTGTCTTCTTTTTGCTAATTGTTAAACCAACTTCAGAACATGCATTGGAGAATGCAGATAGTAGACGTTGTAATTCTTCCAAAGTGTGGTTCCTCCCCCCCCCCCCTCCTGACTGTGGCACGAAGGTAAAGATTAGGCTTTGGCGAGAGGAGGTGGTGGCGGGGGGTGGGAGGGGGGTGGGGGTGTGGGCCGCTTCTGATGTTCAGAAACCTCTTGTCGTGCTTGCTCCGCGGCGAAGTTTTTTCAACATGGGTTTTATTTGCAGAAGATCAGCAACGGATTTAAAGCTCAGACTTGCAAAATTACGCGGGTAAGTTAATAAGTAATTCACAAATGGCTGTAGAAAAATAACTAACTAAGATAACAACTTGAAACCAGTTTATCTTTGTACATACGTTGTCCCTTTATTTCTCAACATAATTTCCACTTACATTATTGCACTTATCCCAACGTTTTATCAGTCCACCCAATCCGGCTGCATAAATCTGTGTGCCCTGTTTTCGTTTACCCGCCATCCCACAGAACTGTGTGACGTACTTATTGACTCGTTCTTGTAACTGTTTCTACCCAACTATGCACCGCTTTACGGGAAATCACTAGGGGCTAAGCCACTGATAACCCGCCTTGGCTGGAGACATTTCACGAATGACGCCGACGTTGAATGTGAAGTGAAAACGTGGTTTAGAAACCAGGGCACGCAGTTCTATGCAGCCGGTTTTGGAGGACTGATAAAACGATGGGATAAGTGCAACAATGCTGGTGGAAATTATGCTAAGAAATAAAGGGATAATGTATGTATAAAGATAAACTGGTTTCAAGTTGTTATCATAGTTAGTTATTTTTTTACAGCCATTTGTGACTTACTTATTAACTTACCCTAGTATATTAATAAGCTGAGTTCAACATGCAGCAGATACAATATGAATATAAATACAACCAAAATTGAAGTAATGCAAGTTAGCAGATCTCCTGGTCCACTATATAAACTGATAAATAGTACACTTCTGAAATAAGTTACTAAAGAAATTAAGTATCTAGGGAGTATGATCTTAGAAGAAGGCAGAATAGACAGAAATCGAAATCAGGTGTCATAAAAGAAGTGAGCTTGTATATAAAAAAATAACCCATACTGAAACAGTTAAATATGCCTTTGTCCGCAAAGCGACAGATAATAAATAGCATATTCACACCAATACTATGCTACCATTGTTAAACATGGACATTATCCAAATCACACTTCCGCAAAATCAACACCTACGAGATGAGATGCGTGAGAAGAACTGCCAACTTAACTATCCAAGGCCGAATAAGAAATGTATTGAAAAGATGTTATCAGACACAGTGAGATCAGCATCTTGTGCCACATATATTGAAAGGCAGAAGATCAAATGGTTCGGCCATCTTGTTAGAATGCAACACCATCAACTACCAGCACTGGCCTTACATCAAAGGACATCTGCTACGAGAGTAAGATGACGCCCGTGAAGAAAATGGACTGAGGACATCAAAGACAGTGTACAATCACGCGGAAATATACTACTCGATGCCATGTATTTGACGCCGGATCATCAATTATTCCTCCCCACGACGATTGACGGCAAAAGTGGGTGGTGGTGATGATGATGATGATGATGATGATGATGATGATGATGATGATGATGAAGATGATGATGATGATGATGATGATGATCCATGAGTATAATCCTCTTCAGGTGCCTGGTCTGGAACAGATATCGACAATCTTGACCCTACAATCCTGTCATCTGGTATTTTGATGAAGTGGGTTTTGCTTACATTATCATCTGTAGCTAGGCTGTTTACGGTCTCCACATACATCATTCTCTGTCTTGTATTGTGTTAAATTTATAACAGTAATCAGTAATCCGCTGTTCAAAGTTCAACAATTTTGTAATTATAATTGGGATATATAACTATCTTCTGCAAAACTTGCCAAGAAACCCTAACAATCATCTGTCATCCATTTCTTTTTTACAACTCTATGTTTATGTGAAATAATTTACTTTGATGTCTGTTGGATTGATTCAAGCAACATTTTCCATTGTTCATGAAAATCTGCATTATCTCCAAGGCATTATATCTGTTCTTTAAAGTTACATTATACCTTTCTCTAATTTCTTGTCTGTTTTAAGTAATGCTAGATCTAACCTTTTTGGAGTGTTCTTTGTGGTTTTAAGTCTAAACGTCATTTTTCCTATAATTGGCACATTGTCACTATTTCCACCTGCTCCTGCTGATTGCTGCTATTAAACTGCTTCTGAAACTCTTTCTAATCATTACGTAGTTAATTTGATAGCGAATATTATCTTCAGAGCTTTTCCACGTATATAATCATCAAGGATGGTGTTTGAACCATATGTTACCTATTATCATATCATGGTATTCTGCTTTCTGCTCATGCTGTTAATCTGTCAACTCTCTAATTCCTATCACTATGTTTGCACTGGCCCACGGTCATGTCTAATTGGTTATTATTATATATATATATATATATATATATATATATATATATATATATATATATATATATATATATCCTCTTCTGTACTGTCAGCTGTTGGCGCATATGCTTGTACAGGGTGTATTTTTAATAGTTGAACGCCTCTAAGTCAAATCCTCCAGATGTGAGGGCCTGGCCGCTACTTACCTCCTGCTCTTGGAGGTTTGATGCTGAGTCGCCAGCATCTGCAGCCTACCTTGTTCCAGACATACTGGTTATCCTTTCCTCTAGAGAAAACAAGGCAAGGCCGAGAGAGAGGGAGCTTGCTGCATGGGCAACAATGGAATCTTTGAATCCATGCCCAGGCATTGTGCGATGGAATTCTAGCTCTAGTTCCAATCCACATATTTGCGTCTCTAAAGACGGCAAGGTGCCACTATTTTTAATGACTGTGCAGTGTCTGAAAATATTGCTGGTCCACGTTTTGTGCCTGTTATGTTGTATGAACTTTACAGAGGGTGAATATTATATTATGTTAATATATTGACGCGGACTTTCACTGATAATACTCTTTCTGAGATTGTCTAACATCCTCTAACCGCTCCAGCACTCATTTGATACAAAATTATGCCAAGTACCCTTTTGTAGTCCTTCCCTCCGGATTAAATAATTTTGTACGTATCTAAATATTTTTTTCCCCGCACCTGGCCATCGCATTTCACAATATGTAGAGTATGAGGCGGTTCGACCCCCGCTTGTGACTTGCGGGATACTGAGCCGGCCGCTCAGAAAGCAATGGCAAACTACTGAGCATAATATTGCCAAGAAATCAACAATCAGCTGAAAGATGCGGATGGTAATAGCAGGTACTGTAAAGGATATGCGAATAAAAAAAAAAGTCTTTTAAAGCATATATAAATTAGCATAAGAAGAGGCTAGTAATGCGTTGATTAATCAACCCTCTTATGAACAATTCTGTCTAAATGGGTTGTGGTGGACTGACCACAACAATAATTTTGTAGACCGGGACATAATAACATAAAACTCTATATAAAGGGAATATACTCAAAGCAAATTAAATATATTATGTGATTTAACAATAGTGGTATTTTTCTTTATTTTATTGTAGAATGTTCTTGGCAATTAAGCGGAATATATATTTGACATCAAATGCATGTAAATATTTAAGAAAAGTTTTGAGATTGAGGTTAAAATGATGAATTGTTTTATAAACATGAGAATTTTATAACACACTTTGATATTTCTCCAGGATATTACATTTAATGTTTTATTCTTTCAATGACAGTTTTAGTACAAATGTAACATATGTTTGTTTTTTTTTGCCGTCCTTGACTTTGGGACGTAGTTTGCAAATAACTATATATCTATGATCGGCATTTGGCTAAGATCAAGCGTAGATTTATCTGCGCTTGGTCTGGCCAAAGTAAAGAGACGGTCATCATCTACCTAACTTAACTCACCGTCCACTAAAACTGGCAGTGGGCCTTGGTGGGACTACGGGCTCACAGCAAAACCAGGGGGACGCGGAGGCCTCAGTGTTGCTATATCCTTTGGGGGAACTGCCAACCCTTAATAAAAAAAAAAAAAAAAAAAAATTTAGCAAATAACTGAAGTCGGGGTTGGTGTTCACCTAGTAATCCATCCATCAAGTACCATGCCGGAAAGCGTGGGCGATCACCATACAGGAGGTATTGACGCCTGGTGAGTTGGTAGTACAAGCTAGAGATATCTTGATAACTGCAGCCAAAGATTAAATTCCGACCAAGATAAAGCAACATAAGCCACGGATTACATCAGAGACGTTAGAATTAATAAAGCAACGAAGAGAACTTAAATAGAAAGGAGGTGAATTCGATAACAGCAGGATGAATTATAACCCCTTAACTCGAAAAATAAGAAAGAACACAAGAAAGGAAAAAAAAAAAAAAAATATACAAGATTGATGTACCAGAATAGAGCAATATCATAAGACTGAAAGAGATTACGTAGTGTTCAAAGAAATGAAGTTATTGACAAGAAATGTTCAACCTCAATTGAATGTTATCTGTGACAAGATGGGAAATCATTCAATCATTGGCAACTTGCCGTCTTGACAGACGATAGTTTGTTACATTGTGCTTCAAAAAGGCATAATAACTACAACCCATGACGGTGGTGAATGTGACTGATAAGGCCAATTCGTGCTGTAAATGTTCGTCCACAGTGAATGCATGTAAACACACGGTCATTTCCACCGTCATGCACTATATTACCTTCCGCACGCTCGGTGTGTGACTTATTTGCAATCATTTTCACATCTTTGTCTTTATTCCATTTCTGATAATTGCCCTCCATGCAACACGATCAGCGGCGACTTGCTCCCTGTGTGCATTATCAATGCCTGTATCAATCATGTCCCGCTAACACACATTTTTGTATCGTAGTAGAGGTCACCCTGAGATCTCCTACCAGTCTGTAATTCACCAAACAGATGTCCTTTGGTATTCTTCTTCTTCTTCTTCTTCGTTCACCCGGAGTTTTTTTTCCGGATGTGATTGCATTGTGCCTGTTTACAGCAGAGCTGCGTATCCATCATCCTAAGATGTCAAATCCATCTAAGTCTACGAAGTCTAAGCACGGAACAAACCGTCACACAACCTGATCTTTCCAATACTTCAGTATTTGTGATTGTGTCTTCCCAAATAATACCAAGTATTCTTCGCAGACACCGCATATGAAAGCTGTTTAAACGTTTCTCTTAGTGTGAGTAAGTTGACCAGGCTTCATTGCCATAAAGAAGAGTACTAAGGACACAGGCTTGATAGAAAAGGACTTTTGTTTTGGCAGTAAGCTTCTTGTTCTGTCAGACTTTTTTTGTTAACGTGTTCATTGTTGTTGTTGTTGCCTTACCCATCCGGATGTTGTTTTCCTGATCTAGGGATAATTTGCTATTTACCTCTGATGCAAAATGGTCTACTATCTTCAGTTCGGCGCAGTCAATAAAGATTGATGGTACCCCATGTGCACCTTGTGACATAATTTGTGTCTTCTTTTTGCTAATTGTTAAACCAACTTCAGAACATGCATTGGAGAATGCAGATAGTAGACGTTGTAATTCTTCCAAAGTGTGGTTCCTCCCCCCCCCCTCCTGACTGTGGCACGAAGGTAAAGATTAGGCTTTGGCGAGAGGAGGTGGTGGCGGGGGGTGGGAGGGGGGTGGGGGTGTGGGCCGCTTCTGATGTTCAGAAACCTCTTGTCGTGCTTGCTCCGCGGCGAAGTTTTTTCAACATGGGTTTTATTTGCAGAAGATCAGCAACGGATTTAAAGCTCAGACTTGCAAAATTACGCGGGTAAGTTAATAAGTAATTCACAAATGGCTGTAGAAAAATAACTAACTAAGATAACAACTTGAAACCAGTTTATCTTTGTACATACGTTGTCCCTTTATTTCTCAACATAATTTCCACTTACATTATTGCACTTATCCCAACGTTTTATCAGTCCACCCAATCCGGCTGCATAAATCTGTGTGCCCTGTTTTCGTTTACCCGCCATCCCACAGAACTGTGTGACGTACTTATTGACTCGTTCTTGTAACTGTTTCTACCCAACTATGCACCGCTTTACGGGAAATCACTAGGGGCTAAGCCACTGATAACCCGCCTTGGCTGGAGACATTTCACGAATGACGCCGACGTTGAATGTGAAGTGAAAACGTGGTTTAGAAACCAGGGCACGCAGTTCTATGCAGCCGGTTTTGGAGGACTGATAAAACGATGGGATAAGTGCAACAATGCTGGTGGAAATTATGCTAAGAAATAAAGGGATAATGTATGTATAAAGATAAACTGGTTTCAAGTTGTTATCATAGTTAGTTATTTTTTTACAGCCATTTGTGACTTACTTATTAACTTACCCTAGTATATTAATAAGCTGAGTTCAACATGCAGCAGATACAATATGAATATAAATACAACCAAAATTGAAGTAATGCAAGTTAGCAGATCTCCTGGTCCACTATATAAACTGATAAATAGTACACTTCTGAAATAAGTTACTAAAGAAATTAAGTATCTAGGGAGTATGATCTTAGAAGAAGGCAGAATAGACAGAAATCGAAATCAGGTGTCATAAAAGAAGTGAGCTTGTATATAAAAAAATAACCCATACTGAAACAGTTAAATATGTCTTTGTCCGCAAAGCGACAGATAATAAATAGCATATTCACACCAATACTATGCTACCAGTGTTAAACATGGACATTATCCAAATCACACTTCCGCAAAATCAACACCTACGAGATGAGATGCGTGAGAAGAACTGCCAACTTAACTATCCAAGGCCGAATAAGAAATGTATTGAAAAGATGTTATCAGACACAGTGAGATCAGCATCTTGTGCCACATATATTGAAAGGCAGAAGATCAAATGGTTCGGCCATCTTGTTAGAATGCAACACCATCAACTACCAGCACTGGCCTTACATCAAAGGACATCTGCTACGAGAGTAAGATGACGCCCGTGAAGAAAATGGACTGAGGACATCAAAGACAGTGTACAATCACGCGGAAAGATACTACTCGATGCCATGTATTTGACGCCGGATCATCAATTATTCCTCCCCACGACGATTGACGGCAAAAGTGGGTGGTGGTGATGATGATGATGATGATGATGATCCATGAGTATAATCCTCTTCAGGTGCCTGGTCTGGAACAGATATCGACAATCTTGACCCTACAATCCTGTCATCTGGTATTTTGATGAAGTTGGTTTTGCTTACATTATCATCTGTAGCTAGGCTGTTTACGGTCTCCACATACATCATTCTCTGTCTTGTATTGTGTTAAATTTATAACAGTAATCAGTAATCCGCTGTTCAAAGTTCAACAATTTTGTAATTATAATTGGGATATATAACTATCTTCTGCAAAACTTGCCAAGAAACCCTAACAATCATCTGTCATCCATTTTTTTTTTACAACTCTATGTTTATGTGAAATAATTTACTTTGATGTCTGTTGGATTGATTCAAGCAACATTTTCCATTGTTCATGAAAATCTGCATTATCTCCAAGGCATTATATCTGTTCTTTACAGTTACATTATACCTTTCTCTAATTTCTTGTCTGTTTTAAATAATGCTAGATCTAACCTTTTTGGAGTGTTCTTTGTGGTTTTAAGTCTAAACGTCATTTTTCCTATAATTGGCACATTGTCACTATTTCCACCTGCTCCTGCTGATTGCTGCTATTAAACTGCTTCTGAAACTCTTTCTAATCATTACGTAGTTAATTTGATAGCGAATATTATCTTCAGAGCTTTTCCACGTATATAATCATCAAGGATGGTGTTTGAACCATATGTTACCTATTATCATATCATGGTATTCTGCTTTCTGCTCATGCTGTTAATCTGTCAACTCTCTAATTCCTATTACTATGTTTGCACTGGCCCACGGTCATGTCTAATTGGTTATTATATATATATATATCCTCTTCTGTACTGTCAGCTGTTGGCGCATATGCTTGTACAGGGTGTATTTTTAATAGTTGAACGCCTCTAAGTCAAATCCCCCAGATGTGAGGGCCTGGCCGCTACTTACCTCCTGCTCTTGGAGGTGTGATGCTGAGTCGCCAGCATCTGCAGCCCACCTGGTTCCAGACATACTGGTTTTCCTTTCCTCTGGAGAAATCAAGGCAAATCCGAGAGAGAGAGGGATCATGCTGCATGGGCAACACATGTTCTCTGAATCCATGCCCAGACATTGTACGATGGAATTCTAGCTCTAGTTCCAATCCACATATTTTCGTCTGTAAAGACGGCAAGGTGTCACTATTTTTTAATGACTGTGCTGTGTCTGAAAATATTGCCGGTCCAAGTTTTGTATTTACCTATTATGTTGCATGAACTTTACAGGGGGTGAATATTATATTATGTTAATATGTTGTTTCACTAATAATACTCTTTCTGAGATTGTCTGAAATCCTTTAACCGCCTGAAATCCTTTAACAGCTCCAGCACTAATTTGATCCAAAATTATACCAACTCCCCTTTTCTAGTCCTTCCCTCCTGATTAAATAATTATGTACGTATCTAAATATTTTCCCCGCACCTAGCCATCGCATTTCACAATATTTACGAGTATTATAGTCTGCTTTTTTTTTTTTTTTTTTAAATTTTTTGTGTGCCCCAATTTAAACATCCATATCTCAGTAACCAACTGACGGAAAATTATGACATTTAGTATATAACCTTATCATTATGTCCGCCCAACAATATTTTTTTTTTTTTATGGAGATTTTACAGCAGATTTCAAAGTTTGTTTATGTGCGGTATATTATTTACGGGTCTGAGATGAAATTCATAATTTTAAATGTATTACAGCGTAGCCAGACAATCAGCGCTCAGTGGTGAATGTTGTACGTTTTTTCACGGGATTGGCCTTATGCCAACTCCCCGCGTTGTTTAAACTAGGACTGTGTATTCAGAGGTGTCTCAAAATGTGCTTTATTTCATGAAACCTGATTAATATGTTTTTGTTTTTTTTTAAATCTTACCACTGATAGATAACATTGAAATGTGTGAATATTTTTCAATGGGATTGTATGCGAAATTATACACTTCAAAGAATCTCTATGAAGGTGTACACATATTTTTGTCAAGGAGCTGATCGCAGGAAACTGTTTTATACTTTTAAAAATTCCGAAAAAAGAACAATGCATGCATTGGGTTTCAGTAAACGGGCATTTCGTCGATGGGTGCAAGAATCTGGAATTAAACCACCACGCAATAACCAAAAGATAGATAGAAAGATTATTGTAGACAGCTTTGACAAAGATGTCATAAGGCGAGCTATTATAAAAATGCTTTAAAAAGTCGCTTGATATACGATAGGTCGGCTTCATTGCACCGGGTTCTAGCGCATATGGCTCTGTCTCTTTCCGCATCGCGGAAAGCATCGCACAAAGCACGAACTCCGCAGCTCTAGCGACGACACACAAAAGTCTCCTAAAAATGTAACTCTTGAACCGAAGGATGCGGCCCGGAATCGAACCCACGACCTTTGAAGCCCGAGTTAAAAGGCTTGACCACTTCGCCACGGAGACTCCTAAAATTAGAAAATTTTTGGATTTTATATCCAGGATTATCCAGCAATATAAACATGGCTCTGAAACCTGGAGTACAACGAAAGGAGATGAAGCCTTGTTACAAACCTTTGAGAACAAAATTTTAAGACGCATCTTTGGACCCATTAGGGATACACAAAGTGGAGAGTGGAAAAGAAGAAGTAACAAAGACATTTATGATCTGTTTAAGTCGCCGCTAATCACTGGTATCATGAAGGCTAATAGACTTCAATGGCTGGGGCATATAGAAAGAATGGAAGATAATAGGGAAACAAAACTCGCTTACACTCAGGAAATAAATGACCGTAGACCCCGAGGTAGACCAAGATGGCGGTGGAGAGATAATACATGTACAGACCTACAAGCACTTGGAATCAACGACTGGCAAGAGAAGGTCCACCAGAGAGACGAATGGAGACGGATTGTATTTGCAGCAAAGAACCTCAATGGCTCGGGACGCTGAAGAAGAAGAAGATAAACATGCTGGATACCAAAGAAACAGTGACTGTAAGAAAACTTAGGGTTTGGCTCAGAAAGAACAATAACATAGAGCTATCCAAAACAACTTTGTGGAAAATTATAAGGACATTATCTTCACTATTTGAAAGTACAAGGGCGGTAGATATAATCTTTGCGAGCAACCGCATTTAGGAGCCACGAGAAGCAGATACCTAAGTGAAATAATTTGCATATAACTAAATATCTGTGAGTCCGTCTCCCTGGCCTAGGTGGTAACGTCTTTCTCCGTAATCCCGTCATTCTCGTGAGTAACGTAACCTGCGCGAGAATCATTAGCTGTTCTCTCCGCGTTGGTAACTTACGGGGTATGTGAGCTGGCGCAACAATATACGCGGGCGTCCGATCTCACTACCCAGAGACCAGGGGAATTTGTGTGACTAGAAGTGCACGTGAGAAGAGCCGGACCGGCTCTCACCGAGGTTTGAACCCGAGACCTCCAGCACTCGAGGCGGACACCATATCTCGAGACCACTCAACCCCTCCTACTATAAGACCTGGTTTTACATTAATTTTAGCTTCAAAAAATACACTAGGGCTTATTTTCGGGGGGATGTCTTTATTTTATTTTATTTTATTTTTCCAGCTTCAAACATCTACATTTATTCATGTACAAAATTCTACAATATTCAAATACATTTATGTCATTTTCTTCTGGAACATCGTCACAATTCTCCAAATCCCGAATCGTCGTCTGAGGTCCTAGGTGTATAATATAAACATTGCAGTTTTATCCATGGCAATCATGCTGGAGCCGTCTCCGTGGCTAATGGCTTACGGGCGCGATTCGTAAACCCGCTGACCAGCATTTGAAACACAGCTGCGACCGATTTGGCAGCAGGCCTCGTTGCGATGGGTTTTAACGAATTGGTATGGGAGCCGATCGTTTAGAACACAATGGCAAACTACTGAACGCAAACTTGACAAGACATCAACAAAAGCAGTAAAATGCTGGTGTTGACAGCGATGCCCTGTAAAAAAAAGATATGGGGGAAAAATCATGTTGGATAGTTGGTATTTAGAAAAGTCGTTGCCATCAACAAAATACTTGAATGCAAGTGCACGTTTAATACCTTCATTCTAGCTGACGATCTTAACTAGAGCTTATTTTAGGGGTAGGTCTTATATTAAAAGCATCTTCAAAAATCGTGCAAGGGCTTATTTTAGGGGTGGGTCTTAATTTCGCGAAAAACACGGTAGTATTATTTCCATATAAATTTTAAGTGGACAAAACTCAGTGCGAGTAACTATTGTGTGTAATCGAACAGTAAGCCGATGACTTTCGATACCTGGAGGGTTTATTTACATTATTTAGGAAGCAGAGAGAAATCATTATCAACACCGGGCGCCAACGTTCGCTCTCCGAGGGTGTGATGGCTTCTGGGTAGACACACTTAGCTGATGGCGATATGGGAAAGGCACAATAACAAATGTTTCCAATGTGAGTACGCTCGACAATAGAAACGGGAATCATGCCACGGACGGGCCAGCCTCCTGACTGTGGCACCAAAGCAAAGATTAGGCTTTGCCGAGAGGAAAGGAGGGGGTTACTTCTGATAATCAGAAGCACCTGTCATGCTTGCTCTGCGGCGGAGTTTTTTCAACATGGGTTTTATTTGCAGAAGATCGGTGCCGGCTTTAAAAGGCAGACGAGCAAAATTATATTAATAAGCTGAGTTCAACATGCAGCAGATACAATATGAATATAAATACAACTAAATCTGAAGTAATGCAAGTTAGCAGATCTCATAGTCCACTATATAAACTGATAAATAGTACACTTCTGAAACAAGTTACTAAAGAAATTAAATATCTAGGGAGTATGATCTTAGAAGATGGCAGAATAAACAGAAATCGAAATCAGGTGTCATAAAAGAAGTGAGCTTATATATAAAAAAATCACCCATACTGAAACAGTCAAATATGCCTATATCCGCAAAGCGACAGATAATAAATAGCATATTCACACTAATACTATATACCAGTGTTAAACATGGACATTATCCAAATCACACTGACGCAAAATCAACACCTGCGAGATGAGATGCGTGAGAAGAGCTGCCAACTTAACTATCTAAGACCGAATAAGACATGTCTTGAAATGATCTCATCAGACACAGTGAGATCAGCATCTTGTGCCACATATATTGAAAGGCAGATCAAATGGTTCGGCCATCTCGTTAGAATGCAACACCATCAACTACCAGCAATGGCCTTACATCAAAGAACATCTGCTACGAGAGCAAGAGGACACTCGTGAAGAAAATAGACTGACGACATCAAAGACAGTGTACAGTCACGCGGAAAAAATACTACCCGAGGCCATGTATCTAAAGCCGGATCATCAATTATTTCTCCCCATGACGCTTGTCTGTTCAATTCAGAACGAAACGTTATGGAGTTCCCATATTCCAGCCTTGTCGACCAATCAGAGTGCGCAAGGAGCCATGTTGTCGTTTGTTACAACTGCTTAGCAGAGTCGGTAGTATTGTGTTGAAATTAGAATTTTTTTCAAATAAAAATTTACCGTTAAATCCTATAAACATGAGTGTGGAAAATTTAAAATCAAACAATGGTTAAAAGCGAAAATATTAAGATGTTGCTTGTCGTGAATTCAACGAAGATTGTAAGGAGGCATTTATGTTTTTGCCTAGCCGTAGTGGTAAACCAGTTTGCTTAGTTGGATTTTGTGTTTCTGTTACAAAAACATTTAATCTGGAACGACACATCACGATCACACATTCAGACATAAAAGCTCAATATCCGATCAATTTGGTGTTAAGAAGAGATTTCATAAAGAAAGTTCTCTGACCAGGCAGCAGTCATTTTTCACCAAGGCTAACGAACAGAGCCAGAGTGCTGTTGTTGCGTCGTACGAAGTCGCTCTTCTATTGGCTCCAAAAAGAAGCCGTTCACCGATGCAGAAGAAACAATATTTGATCAGATTTGTTTGTCTAATAATACTATGGCCAGGCGAGTTGAAGAATTTAGCCAACGATGTTCATCTTTAAGGAGCAGCACATATCAAAAACTAAATTTTTCTTTCCTTGGCAGTGAATGAATCCACTGACATTTCTGACACAGCTCAGGTGGCAGTTTTTGTTCGATTAATAAACGATAATTTTGAAGTCATTGAAGAACTTCTAGGACTTGAATGAATGCATGCAACTAACAAAAGGGCTGATCTGTTTGAAACTCTAAAGTTGTGTGTAGAGAAAAACAACGTAGAATGGACCAAATTGGACAGTGCATGCACCGACAGTACTCCGGATTTGACGAGCAAAAATTCTGGATGACTAGCATTATTGGAGCAGTTTCTTGGCAGCACTATATTAAAATATCATTGTATCGTTCACCAATAAGCTCTGTGTGGAAAGGTTTTAAATCTGAAACATGTCATGGATATTGTTCTGAGATGTGTTAACAAAATTCAAAGTAAAGCGCAGAGCAGACGTGAGTTGAGACAGTTTCTATCAGACCTGAACGAGGAATACTGTGAGCTACCGTTACACTGTGATGTCAGATGGCTATCTAATTGGAAAGTTCTGTCACGTTTCTGGTCACTGAAAAATAGTGTCTATCTGGTTCCGTCTGGGGGAAAAAAACACAAAAAAAAACAAACAATCCATTGTCTACGGAACGGGAATGTCTGCTGAACGATGACTGGCTTAATGACCTGGCATTTTTGGTGGGCATCACGTCTCATTTAAACTCTTTAAATGCAAGGATCCAGGGAAATACAACTACTCACAAATTTGTGCGATGACATTTCTTCATTTAAAATGAGACTACGACTGTTTATCGGATAGCTGACTGAAGGGACTTTAGAGGTATTTTCAACTTGTGGTGTAAAAGAAATATGACTTGTTACAGTACAAAGTAAACGTTGAAAGTCTTCTGGATATCTTTCAGTCGAGATTTCAAGAGTGCACAATAGAGGAGGATAATGTTGCTCTCTTCATAAATCCGTTCGGATTTCCTATTGCCAAGCTCTGTCAATTACAGCAAAACCTTCAGCACGAAGTAATTGATTTGAAATGCAATTCTGCACTGAGATGTAAATTTCTGAAGCTGCCTGCTTCACCTTCAGCTGATCATATGATTTTATTCTAGCGACTATTGCCTGTCCAACAATTTGAACACTTACGTTCATTCGCCCAGGGATACATTTGTCGTTTTGGTTTGACTTACAGATGCGAGTAGTCATTTTCACCTATGATTGTTATAAAAAAAAAAAAACAAGCAACGTTCCAGATTTACCGACAGTAACCTAACTGCACTTATGACTTTGGGCACGACAGATTTGTGCCCAGACATTGATAAACTGGCATCTGAACTTAAGTAACTGGTTATGAAGAACAGTTACAATTGCAAATTAATTACATTAATAGCGATTTTCGAAACTGACTAAAAATGTATTGTTAAATGAAATTTTGATTGTAAACCAACAAATGACCGCAGTGTAGTACTGACACTGACTTCCTGTACAGTTTTAGCTCGAGTGCTGGAGGTCCCGGGTTCAAGCCCGGTGATGACCGGGATTTTTTCTCGTGGACATCTAGTAATAAGATTTCCCCTGGTCTCTGGGTAGTCAGATCGGACGCCGGTGTGTATTGTTGCACACGTAACAAATCCATTGGCAGTTGGAAATCGAAAAAGAGTAGGCTCACGGCGCTGCCCGGGCAAAGTTTAGAGTTAAAAATCTACCCAAAGTATTTCAGAATCCTCGCCGGTGCTACGGAGTTCGTGCACTGAGCTAAGTTTCTCCAGACTCAGGTATGAGTTAGGAGGAGAACGGAGCACCTATGGGTTGCATCCGTGTGCCGTGATGTTGATCCATCGACTAAACTAAACTAGATATTTCACGACATTTATAATTTTAAAACGTTGTGGCCCGCTTAACTACCGAAAATAGTAGATATGGCCCTCAGCTTGAGAAGCTTGAGAACCACTGGTTTACATTATCATCTGTAGCTAGGCTGTTTACGGTCTCCACATACATCATTCTCTGTCTTGTATTGTGTTAAATTTATAACAGTAATCAGAAATCCGCTGTTCAAAGTTCAACAATCTTGTGATTATTTATAATTGGGATATATAACTATCTTCAGCAAAACTTGCCAAGACACCTTAGCAATCATCTGTCATCCATTTCTTTTTTCAACTCTATGTTTAGGTGAAATAATTTCTTTTTATGTCTGTTGGATCCCATTGTTCATGAAAATCTGCATTATCTCCAAAGCATTATATCTGTTCTTTACAGTAACATGGTACCTTTCTCTAATTTCTTGTCTGTTTTAAGTAATGCTAGATCTAATCTCTTTGGGATTTTCTTTGTGGTTTTAAGTCTAACCTCATTTTTCCTATAATTGGCACATTGTCACTATTTCCATCTGCTCCTGCTGTTTGCTGCTACTAAACTGCTTCTGAAACTCTTTCTAATCATTACGTAGTTAATTTGATAGCGAATATTATCTTCAGGGCTTTTCCACGTATGTAATCACAAAGGATGGTGTTTGAACCAGGTGTTACCTATTATCATGTCATGGTATTCTGCTTTCTGCAGAATCTGTCAACTCTCTCATTCCTATCACTATTTTTGCACTGGCCCACGGTCATGTCTAATTCGTTATATATGTATATATATATATATATATATACTAGCTGACCCGGCCCGGCGTCGCCCAGACCCTGAAGGGGATCTATCTATCTATCAGTCTGGCTGTCTGCTTGTTTGTCTGTCTGTCTGTCTGGCTGACCCGGCCCGGCTTCACCCAGTCCCTGGTGGGGAGCATCTCATTTAATTCATATAAGTAGTCATATAAGCTCTCCCGTTCCCGACTATCTGTCTGTCTGTCTATCTGTCTGTCTGTCTGTCTGACCCGGTTTCACCCAGTCCCTGGTGGGGAGCATCTCATTTAATTCATATACGTAGTCATATAACCTCTCCCGTTCTCGACTATCTGTTTGTCTGTCTATCTGTCTGTCTGTCTGTCCCGGCCCAGCTTCACCCAGTCCCTGGTGGGCAGCATGTCATTTAATTCATTCATATAAGTAGTCTAATAAGCTTCCGTTCCCGACTATCTGTCTGTCTGTCTATCTATCTGACCCGGCGTGGTTTCGCCGGTAAACAGTAGCTTAAAAGAATATCCTTCCACACACCATTCATTATTTTTAATGAAAACTGTTTTTAATCACCGACATGACAGTTGATAAGTTTTGTAAGCAGAAAAAGATGGGTTAAAATGTTATGCATAATGCTTTATTTTTATGCAAACTTTAAAAATACCTTAAACCTTTCTTTACCTTACCTTTCGCCGGTAAACAGTAACTTAAAAGAATGTCCTTCCACACACCATTCATTATTTTTAATGAAAACTGCTTTTAATCACCGACATGACAGTTGATAAGTTTTGTAAGCAGAAAAAGATGGGTTAAAATGTTATGCATAATGCATTATTTTTATGCAAACTTTAAAAATACCTTAAAGATTATATCATTATTTAATATAACTCATATGCCTAAAAATAACTATAGACAAACAGTTTAACAATAGTGCAGGTAAGTCCAACAATATGACTATAAAGTATATAGAAATGTTATTAAATGTTATGCCCCTTGAAATAACTTTTCTAGAGTGAAGTCCCCCTGCTATATAGACATTATATAATGAAAATGGAAAAGTAAATGTTATTAAATAAGTCGAAGATTTTACATTAAGAAATTATTATAGTCGGTTGCAAATGAATGAAAGGAAGACGTGTAGAAAATTTCATCTCAATCGGATGTACCGTTATCGAACGCATCCAATACATAAATCCGCACAAACAAACATACACTCTGTTTTTATATATATATATATATATATCCTCTTCTGTACTGTCAGCTGTTGGCGCATATGCTTGTACAGGGTGTATTTTTAATAGCTGAACGCCTCTAAGTCAAATCCCCCAGATGTGAGGGCCTGGCCGATACTTACTTCCTCCTCTTGGAGGTTTGATGCTGAGTCGCCAGCATCTGCAGCCTACCTTGTTCCAGACATACTGGTTATCCTTTCCTCTGGAGAAAGCAAGACAAGGCCGAGAGAGGGATCATGCTGCATGGGCAACACATGATCTCTGAATCCTTGCCTAGACATTGTGCGATGGAATTCTAGCTCTAGTTCCAATCCACACATTTTCGTCTGTAAAGACGACAAGGTGGCACTGTTTTTAATGACTGTGCTGTGTCTGAAAATATTGCCTGTCCAAGTTTTGTATTTACCTATTATGTTGCATGAACTTTACAGAGGGTGAATATTATATTATGTTAATATGTTGCCACGGAGTTTCACTAATAATACTCTAACTGAGATTGTCTGAAATCCTTTAACCGCCTGAAATCCTCTAACCGCCCCAGCACTCATTTGATCCAAAATTATGCCATCTCCCCTTTTGTAGTCCTTCCCTCCGGATTAAATAATTATGTACGTATCTAAATATTTTCCCCCGCACCAGGCCATCGCATTTCACAATATGTACGAGTATTAGCAACAATTTATTATTATGCATGTGGCAAGAAATCATAAAATGTTACTTCCTATATTTACTTCCTTAGTCTCTTATAGCATATATAAATTAGCATAACAAGAGGCTAGCAATGCGTTGATTAGTCACCCCTTTATGAGCAGAGAGTGGTCAGCAGGGGCCACGGAAGTGGAAATCCAGCAACTAATTCAGGATAATGCTCGCCCGGGTGATGTGATTATCTACACAGATGGTTCGGTGTTGAAAGGTAGGAGAAGTGCATGGGGATTCTTAGCAAAAGCTAATGGTCGACTTTTGGTGCAGGAAAGCCTGGCGTATGATGTCACAACATCTAGCTTAAGAATGGAGGTGGAGGCGGTCAGTGCAGCTTTTCGTTGGATGGAGAACACGATACATACACACATCGTGATTGTAACTGACTAAGAAAGCATGCTGAGGAGGATGAGGACATGCAGGCTTCTCGCAGAGTGGCTTGTTTCGCTTCGGAGGTCACGGGTAGCAAGCATCACCTGGATCTTTTCTCCGGGGCATACCGGCGTGCTGGGGGAATGAACAGGCGGACAGATTGGCTGGCTCGACAGAACTTGGTGGAGTATTGATGCATGACAAGGCAGACGTGGTTGCGGCCTTGTGGGAGCACGTGTACACCTCGGAGGAGCAAATGGATCACCATAGTCTGGTAAGAATGAGGCAGCGAGGTGTGACGAGGGGATTTGGCCGACGCTCGAAGCTCAGAGGAAAGGATAGACGGACATATAAGTAGATTGCTACTGGAACTATTAGTGTTGGAACTCTTCGCTGGCTGTTGAGGATGGGGAAGGAGCGCTTATGGGAATGTCCCGAATGCTGTGATGTCGATTCATAAATCAATCAATCTATGAACAATTATGTCTAAACGGGCTGTAGTGGGGTGACCACCATCAATATAACCATAGAAAGGGACATAACAACATAACAGGTAAAAAGGGAATATCACGGGAGAAAACTCAAAGTAAATTAAATGCATTATGTGATTTAAAGAATGGTAGCATTTCTCTTAGTTTAATACGAAAATATCTCAGTAAATATTAAGATACACATTTTGCATTAAATGCTGGTAAAAGTTTAAGAAAATGTATAAGGTTATGTTAAAATTGTGGCACTATTTTATACATTTCAGAATTTTATAACGGACTTCCGTATTTCTCCACGATATTACATTTAATAATCGAATTCAATGATATATACTTATGTGTAGGTTACCAAGATTCTTTTTGGCCGTCCTTGACTTTGGGACGTAATTTGCAAATAGCTAGATATCTGTGATCGGTATTTGGCATACAAATCTTTAACTCGAGAAATGTGAAAGAACACAAGAAAATAATAAAACCCAATATATACAAGATTGTTTTACCAGAATAAAGCAATATCATAAGACTGGAAGAGATTACGTAGTGTTCAAAGAAATGATGTTATTGACAAGAAAAGTTAAACCTCAATTGAATGTTATCTGTGACAAGTTGGGAAATCATTCGATCATTGGCACCTTGCCCTCTTGACAAACGATAGTTTGTTATATTGTGCTTCAAAAAGGCGTAATTACCACAACCCATGGCAGTGGCGAATGTGACTGATAAGGCCAATTCGCGCTGTAAATGTTCGTCCACAGTGCATGCATGTGAACACATGGTCATTCCCAATATCATGCACTATCTTACGTTCCGCACGCTCGGTGTGCGACTTATTTGCAATCATGTTCTCTTTTGTCTTTATTCCATTTCTGATATTTACCCTCCAAGCAACACGATCAGCGGCGACATGCTCCCAATGTGCATTATCAATGCCTGTATCAATCATGTCCCGCTTACACACATCTTTGTATCGTAGTAGAGTCCGACCCTGAGATATCTTACCCATCTGTAATTCACGAAAAAGATGTCCTTTGGTATTCTACCATCATTCATCCTCCAATCGTGTCCTACCCATTTAAGTCTACGAAGACTGAGTATGGAACAAACCGTCACACAACCTGATCTTTCCAATACTTCAGTATTTGTGATTTTGTCTTGCCACTTAATACCAATTATTCTTCGCAGACACCGCATATGAAAGCTGTTTAAACGTTTCTCTTGGTGTGAGTAAGTTGTCCAGGCTTCATTGCCATAAAGAAGAGTACTAAGGCTTGATAGACAAGGACTTTTGTTTTGGCAGTAAGCTTCATGTTCTCCCAGACTCATTTTGATAACCTGTTCATTGTTGTTGCTGTCTTACCAATCCGGATGTTGATTTCCTGATCTAGGGATAATTTGCTATATTTACTACTGATCCTAGATACGTAAAATGGTCTACTATCTCCAGTTCAGCGTCATCAATAAAGATTGATGATACCCCATGTGCACCTTGTGACATAATTTGTGTCTTCTTTTTGCTAATTGTTAAACCAAATTCAGAACAAGCATTGGAGAATGCAGATAGTAGACGTAATTATATCTCTATGTGTGTCATAATTGCAGCATCATCTGCAAAAAGCAACTCTCTGATCAGTACCCTTCTAATTTTGGTCTTGGCCTTCAATCTCTGAGCATTGTAGATGCCGCCATCTGAGCGTGAGTGAATGTATATACCACCATCCTGATCACGAAAGGCATATTTCAGTAGAAGGGAAAAGTATATTCCAAAGAGGGTGGGAGCTTGTATACAACCTTGCTTAACTCCACTCTTGATTTCAAACTCTTTTGAAGTTGTACCATCAAACTTGATTATACCCTTCATGCCTGTGTGGAACGATTCCACAATGGACAGAAGAGTCGGTAGGCGGCCGATCTTCTTTAGTGCCTTGAACAGACCCTCACGATTGACCAAATCAATGCCTTTATGAGGTCGATGAAGGCAATAAACAGTGGCTGATTCTATTCACGGCATTTTATTTGCATTTGTCGCAATGAGAATACCATATCAATGGTAGACCGGTTCTGTCGAAAGCCACACTATGATTTTGGGTACACTTGATCTCCCAGGACTTGAAGTCTGTGCAGAACAATTCTGGCAAATACTTTACCAACAATACACAGAAGTGAGATACCCTTATAGTTTTTACAGTCGCTCCGATCGCCCGTGTTCTCGTATAGTGTTATTATGCTTGAGTCTTTGAAATCTTGTGGGACTTGTCCTTCTCGCCAGCATAGCTCTATTAGCTGGTGGATCGAACGAACGAACCGACGAACGAACAAACTTTATTTTCAAAGGGTAACAAATTGGGCACGCAGGCCCGACTTACATTCGGCCCTTCCAATCACTCATCTTTCGTACATCAGTGCATAGTGCATTCACATAGGGAAAAAAAAAACATTGTCACATGAATGTTGTAATCATAAACAATACATGTTACCATGTTATGAGAAAAAAAAAACCACCTATCCATCCGTGTGTCCCCCACACACACATCCACCACCAAACCACACACATACCCACAGGCACATACATTCCCCCATCCATCCACCCATCCCCCAACCCACACATCCCACACAACACCCACATACAACATCTCCCCACCCACACACACACACATCTCCCACCCACCACACAAGCTCCACATACATCTCCCACCCACCAACACACAAACCCAGGCATAAATGCATGCAGCCACCCATCCATCACCTTCACAAATACCCCACCCACCCATCCCCTATGCATCCGCGTTTCCCCCACACACACATCCTATACCCAACCACACACATACACACAGGCGCATGCATTCCCCCATCCATCCACCCATCCACAACCCACACATCCCACACAACCCCCACATACACCATCTCCCCACCCACACACACATCTCTCACCGACCACACATCCCTCCACACAAATACCCCACCCACCCATCCCCTATCCATCCGCGTGTCCCCCACACACACATCCACCACCCAACCACACACATACCCACAGGCACATTCATACCTCCATCCATCCACCCATCCCCCAATCCACACATCCCATATAACCCCCACATACACCATCTCTCAACCCAACCACGCACACATCACCCACCCACCACACATCCCTCCACACACATCCCCCACTCACCCACACACAAACCCAGATACGCATGCATGCATCCACCCATCCATCACCCACCCACACATCCCCCACCTTCACACATCTCCCCACCCACACATCCTCCACCCACCCCTTAACCTATCAACACTCACCCATCTACATATCCTCCACTATCCACCCACACGCCCCAACCACTCAGCCAAACACACATTCCCCAACCACATATCCAACACCCACGTACACATATTCCCGCCATCTCATATATCTCGTAACTACCCACACACAAAACCCGCACCCACATCCCCATTTACACACACTCCCACGCACACACACACAATCTCCCCCACCCACACATCCAGCACCCTCACACACACATCCCCCACCCACGCCAACCTACACACACTCCCTCCCACACATCCTCCACGCACCCACTCGCCAACCACCCCCCCTCCCCCCCCCCCCCCCCCGCGATCTCAAATCCACAATCACACATCCCTTAACTACACATCTCACCACCCATACACTCACACACACACATCTCTACACCCATATACACATCCCCACCCACCAACACATAACTCATTCAAAAGCACACACCTCCCACCCACATACACCCCACCACCCACATATACCCCACCGACACACATCCGCCGCTCACACACATCTTCTCACCCACACATACATCCACCCATAAACGCATCTCTCACACACATCCACCAACTCACGTACTCATCCATCAACCACTCACACCCACACATCACCCACCCACCCATCAACATATTCATCTCTCATCTACCCTCCCAGTCACACACACACCAACCCACCAAAACCACCCAGCCAAACACACTTCCCCCATCCTCACATACATCCTTCATCCATCCGCATATCCCACACCTCCCCACCCCTCACAATCTCCCCTCCCACACAACACCCCACCCATAAACACATTCCCTCCACACACACATCCCCCACATGTATTCCCCATACACATCCCCGCCCACACAGCTTTCACCCACACGCACACACACATCTCCCCACCCACCCACACATCCCCCACATACAAACATCCTCACCACCCACACATACATCATCCACCCACTCACATTTTCCCCATTCAAACTCACACACTCCCACCAACACAGACATATCCCATTCACAGACACACCTCCACACCCATCCCCACACCCATCACACACCCATCCCCCAACCCACACTATCTCCCACACGCCCATTCACCCACCCAAATACACATTCCCTACCCACACCCCCAACCCACAAACACCCACATACTTCCAACCATCTTCCCAAATATCCCCACCCACACACACATCCCTCACACACACATACATCCCCCACCGACCACACATCCCTTCACCCCCCACACATCCCCCATCAACCAACACACATCCCCACACACAAACCCTCCACACATACATTCCCCACACCCCCCACACACATCCCTCACACACACACCCACACACACATCCTCACATCTAGACACATACATGATGCCTCACATGATAACTGACACACTTAAGAAAAATCTCCCACACTTTACACACAGTTGAGACACTGAAGATTGTCGTGAGCATTCTCACAAAAATTGTAAGAAATAGAGAAAAAATTGTACATATACATTGTGTAGCGAAAAATTTAGTGATGCAATTCAACTCTCTCTCTCTCTCTCTCTCTCTCTCTCTCTCTCTCTCTCTCTCTCTCTCTCTCTCTCTCTCTCTCTCTCTCTCTCTCTCTCATTTGTCTATCCCTCTCTCACACACACACACTATCTCTCTCTCTCTCTCTCGCTGTCTCTCTCTCTTTATCTCTCTCCCACTCACTAACTCTCTCACTCACATTACAGTTTGTTGTTTGTTTTGTTTTTTTTTGCATATCCTTTACAGGACATCGCTGTCAACATCAGCATCTTTCAGCTGAATGTTGATTTCTTGGCAAGATTACGCTAAGTAGTTTGCCATTGCTTTCTTAGCGGCCGGCTCAGTCACCAGCGGGGGTCGAACCGCTTCCAGCTCTCGCCCTGCTACGAGACTCTGCGTTATAAACGGGATTACGGAGAAAGTGTTGTAACCCCTCGGCCAGAGAGACTCTCACTCACATTACAGTAATGTTATATTACTGATAAGAGATGATAAAATCATGATAAAATCAAGTGGCGTACAAAATGATAATATGAAAGATGAGAATACACAAAAAATATGGAGTGGCATGTTACAGGACATGCGTGTGCTCAACTCTCTCTCTCTCTCTCTCTCTCTCTCTCTCTCTCTCTCTCTCTCTCTCTCTCTCTTACACAGGCACACACACACACACACTCTCACACTCATTAACTCTCTCTCTCTCACTCATACTCCCTAACTCTCTCACTCACTCTACAGTGGTGTACATGTGTTCATATTATAAATGATAACATCAACAGGCATTCAAAATGATAATATGAACATGAGAATACACACAAAATATGGAATAGAATGTTACATGACATGCGTGCGCTCAAATCTCTCTCTCTCTCTCTCTCTCTCTCTCTCTCTCTCTCTCTCTCTCTCTCTCTCTCTCTCTCTCTTCTCAAGAAGACACACAAACAGAAACTCACAAACAATGCGCACACACATACACACACACGAACACATCCAGTCTCCCACTGTCTCTCTCTCTCGTTCGCTCACTCACGTTCTCTCTCTCTCTCTCTCCCTCTCTCTCTCTCTCTCTCTCTCTCTCTCTCTCTCTCTCTCTCGCAATCACTTTTTCACCCATTAAGTCACTCTCTGTAGATGATCTCTGGTGTGGATATGTAGAGTGAGTGTGTCCTGTCCACTCTTGATAACCTCTATTGGAATCCCACTCTTACCTGGAGCCTTGCCAGATGCTAGTTCATTTATAGCACACTTAACTTCTGTTATGGTGGGAAGTGTGTCTATGTGGTCAAGAGTTGACAGGCCTCTATGGCGTTGAGGGCATCATCCGCTAGTTTGGTCTCACTTGATTAAAGCTCCAAATAGTGCTCTACCCATGTATCCATCTGCTGTTTCTTATCAGTGATGATTTCTCCAGTCAAGATTTTCAGTGGTGCACTTCTTTTTATCATTGGACCACAAGCTTTCTTTATCCCTTCATACATACTTCTGATGTTTCCCTTATCACTTGCATTTTGAATGGACTCACATAACTTGATCCAGTAGTCATGTGGACACTGCCTTTTGCACACCCTCCCTAGCTTGCTTCAGATCACTGAGAGTGTTACGCGTTGTTCTTTCCTTGTTTCTTAAAGAGCTATCTTCTTTTTATCAATCAAGGGCTGCAGTGTCTGGCTGTTGGAAAATACCTTAACAGAATCTAGACAAATTCTAGAAAGGTGGCAGGAATACTGCAATGGAACGTACGATATCAATGTTTGTTTGTTTTTATTCATTCATTGAGATCAAACAAGGGTGCTAGAACAGGGCAAACCGGGTTATTAGCCAGCTGTCAGCAATACTACAGGAGGGTAAGGTGCGGGGGAGGAAGAGATAACCAGGGTTATATAGATACAAAAAAGAGCATTGTTCAACCTTATTTTTCAAAAGATACTATGTTATCGCTGTGAGAGATTACCTATGACATCAAGATCATCACAAAACTTTGTAACGGACTTTCAAAGTATTATGATTGATTGATTCATTGATTGATTGATTGACTGATTGATTGATTAATTGATTGATTTATTGAGGAACCGACATCACAGCAATCGGGACATTCCCATAAGCGCTCCGTCCCCATCCTCAGCAGTCAGCGAAGAGTTCCAACACTAATAGTTCCAGTAGCAATCTGATTATATGTCCGTCTCGCCTTTCCTCTGAGCCCAAAGTATTATGAGAAAGGTGAAGACAGGCATGCTACGGGCAGAATGGCCGGCTGCCATTGAACATTCGAAAATAGAGAGCATCTATTGGATGGGAAGCGAGCACGCAAACAGATTGGTTTCGGTCTTCACCCCCTGGTGGGGTCTTGGTTGGGCCTGACACCCCCTGGTGGGGTATTGGTTGGGTCTTCACCCCCTGGTGGGGTATTGGTTGGGTCTGCACCCCCTGGTGGGGTATTGGTTGGGTCTGTCCCCCCTGGTGGGGTATTGGCGCATGATAAGGCAGACGTGGTCGGGGTCCGATGGAATCGTGTGTACAGTGCATAATAACGGGTAGATCATCACGGCTTGGACAGAATGGTGCCACAGGGAGTGACCAGAGGCTTCGGCCAACACTCAAAACTCCGAGGAAAGGCCAGAGTGACATATATTCAGATAGTGTAACGAAGTCAACTCATAACAGATGAGTGGAGTCAGGTGGATCTTTATAAATATACTTTATTCGTGTTGATGACAGCTGGAATTAGTGTGGCAACCTTTCCGTTCGGTATCTTGATGTTAACTGCCCCTTTGACAACCAACTACGTCACGACTTGAGCATCTCTCCTCTCGTTCTACTCTGATGCTCAATCGTGCTGTAGCCGTTTCCCATCTAAATACTCCTAATTCCCCCACTACTGTTACACCTCCCTCTGTTTTACTAAAGAATTTTTCTTGTAAAGGAAAAATTCTTTACTCCCAACTCTCTTACTCTATTCCCTCTTCTTCCTTACCTCCCACATTTCCTCTAATCTTCCCCAAAGTAACTCAAATTTGAGTAAATATTCTATTCTTTAACTCTTTCCCCTGCCATATTGTCATATATTTCTGGCCCGTACTTGGCTCCTTATTGTTCCTGTATAAAATATACCTATCAACTACATAATAACATTGAAAACTCAACTTTATAACTATATACAATACATCATAACACATATGGTTGAAATAACCACTCCTCCTCTTTATAAGCGACCTGCTTAAAAATTCAAACGCTGTACTCTTCTGGTACCAACTCCCTATTGTCAACACTCAACAATACTTTCTAACTCTCTACTTTCAATCAGCCTGAGAACACTCGCACATGATAGAAAGATAAGAAATCGGTGCGCACCGGAAATTCAAAGAAGAAGTAGAACTCTTCCAGACACAAACCTCATTCACCTAAATCACATACACCTTTACCTTTACCCCCCTTTGTCATTTGAGACTTTATGCAATAAAGTCTAAAACACTTATATCTCCTACAGTACCACTCATTATGGTAACATTTTACGCTCCTATCAACAGCATCAAATACTAACAGATGAGTGGAGTCAGGTGGATCTTTATAAATATACTTTATTCGTGTTGGTGACAGCTGGAATTAGTGTGGCAACCTTTCCGTTCGGTATCTTGATGTTAACTGCCCCTTTGACAACCAACTACGTCACGACTTGAGCATCTCTCCTCTCGTTCTACTCTGATGCTCAATCGTGCTGTAGCCGTTTCCCATCTAAATACTCCTAATTCCCCCACTACTGTTACAATAGCTATCGGTACCATTATTATTGGGACTCTTCGCTGGCTGTTACAAATGAGGAAAGAGCAAGTATGAGAATGTCCTGAGTGCTGTGATGCCGGTTCCTGACTCAACTCAACTCAAGATCATAGTACACTGTGGTCTCCGCAGTAATGGACCTCGAGCCTTTTCTGTCCTGAACCTGTATTGTCCTTTTAGTTTGGCTGTATCCTGGCCACATCTTGGTGGTACCTATCCATTTGTATTCATGACGACTTCTAGCTTTTTTGTTCCCAGCTTTCCCCTCCATTGTGGTTTCAGTAAACTAATGTCGTTTAATTTACCAAAGTACCTTATCTTTCTCATTTGCATTTCTTAAATGGGATGGCTGTTGCATCGGAGGGTTGAGTATGAATGAAAATACCCAAATGTGCCGTGACATCTTTGGACGTAACACAACATATTATTTTGTACTTCTTTCAGCAGCGTCCGTTTTATGTTGAGTTATTCAAGAACTTCTCAGTTCATCATTTGTTTGTTTGTTTTTTTTTTTTTTTTCTCCCAGAACTCGCTCCAGTCTTCTTAAAAGCAACATTTGAAAGGCTTTAATTGTATATACTCTATATGTTTAGTTAAGGTACACGTTTCCACTCGAATGAGCAGCGGTTACTTCTTCTGCTGCAGGTGGTTCCTCTTTCGATTCCTCTTTTGATCGTCAAGCTAGTTATGAACATCAAAGGTTAGTGTTTTCCCCACTGTGTGTCGGACTTCAGCAAGAATGTGTGTGAGGTTTGCTTCCCCTAGACACATTGCACCCAAGGTAAAGTAGATAGGTTTGCTTCCTCATGACATATTCCAACTTGCACGAACCAGTGCACGAACTCCGTAGCACCGGCGAAGATCCTGAAATACTTTGGTAGATTTTTAATCTCGAAATTTTGCCCGGGCAGCGCATTTAGGCTACTCTTTTTCGATTTCCAATTGCAAACGGATTTTTGTCTCCCTGTCCTAGGATTTAGCGACTTTCTACGCAACCGCGTTTATCCACGTGAGCAAACGCAGCTGCGCGAGAATAGGCAGCGGTTCTCGCGAAGACCGTTACTTACGGAATATATGAGCCAGCCGCTCAGAAAGCAATGGCAAACTACTGAGCGTTATCTTGCCAAGAAATCAACAACAAGAAATCAACAATGCTGGTGTTGACAACGATGTCCTCTAATAGGATATGCGGAAAAGAGGGGGGGGGGGGGATTTCTAAGTGCGCAACAATATACACAGGCGTCCGATCTCACTTCCCAGAGACCAGGGGAACTTTTTTGACTAGAAGTCCACGTGACAAGGTCCCGGCCCTAACTGGGGCTTGAACCCGAGACCTCCAGCACTAGAGGCGGGCACCATATCTCAAGACCACTCAGCCCCCTCCTACTATAAGACCTGGTCTTATATTAATTTTAGCTTCAAAACATTCACTATTGCGTAATTTCGGAGGGAAGTCTTTTTTTTTTCAGGTTCAAAAATCTACATTTATTCGTGTACAAAATTCCACATTTATTCAAATACAATGACATTTTCTTCTGCAACATCGTCATAACTCTCCAAATCCCGAATTGTCGTTTGATATCCTAGGTTCATAAACACTGCAGTTTTATCCATGGCAATGATGTCGGAGCTGGTTTCCGTGGCTAAAGAGATTTCGGACGCAATTCGTAATCCCGCTCACCCGCGT
Organism: Cepaea hortensis; assembly: GCA_963921405.1. Classification (NCBI taxonomy): domain Eukaryota; kingdom Metazoa; phylum Mollusca; class Gastropoda; order Stylommatophora; family Helicidae; genus Cepaea; species Cepaea hortensis. Next base: position 1,096,051 of record CAWUFQ010000012.1, read on the forward strand.
TCAAAACACAGCTGCGATCGATTTGTCAGCAGACTGGGTCGCGGTCGGTTTTAACGAGTTGATATGGGAGCCGGTCGTTCAGAAAGCAGTGCAAACTACTGAACGTAAACTTGCTAGGAAGAACGTCACTAGGAAGAACGAACTACCACAATGTAATATACAAATAAATGGGAATATTCTTCAACAAGTGAATCGGTACAATTATTTCGGAAAAGTCATAACATCTGATGGGAGATGCCTTGAAGAGATTAGAACATGAATCGCCATGGCGAAAGTAGCAAGATGAAAAACATATTGACCAATAAAAAGATGTCAATTTAAACTAGAAAAAGAGTGATGCGGTGCTACATAGAGCCTGTTCTTTTGTATGGATGCGAAACTTGGACAATGAGCAGTGACACTGAAAAACATCTGATGGCTGCAGAAATGTGGTTTCTGATGAGAATGCAAAGAATACCATGGACAAACAGAAAAATCAATGACCAAGTACTACAGAAGACAAATGAAAATCGTAATCTGATTAGAGAAATTAGACGTAGACAGTCAACATTTTTGGACATGTTATGCGAAGAAACGGATTGGAGAACTTGGTGACAACTGGCAAGATCGAAGGGAACAGACCAAGGGGAAGACCGAGAAGTAAATACCTGGATGGCTTGGCCACATGGCATGGTCGAGACAGGAACACTGAGCTGATCCACGACTCTGGTGATTGAGTTAAATAGCGATTCATGACCCGCCCACGCTTTCCGGCATGGCACATGATTGATTGATGAGTATTATCATCAATTTGTTATTATGCATGTAGCAAGAAATCATAAAATTTTACTTCCTAAATTTATACTTCCTTAGTCTCTTATAACATATATCAATTAGCATAACAAGAGGCTAGCAATGCGTTGATTAATCACCCCTTTATGAACAATTCTGTCTTAACGGGTTGTGGTGGACTGACCACTATTAATAAAATTGTGTAAAGGGACGTAACAACACAACAGTTACATCAAGGGAATATACTCAGAGTAAATTAAATGTATTATGTGATTTAAATAATTGAAGCATTTCACTTAGTGTGTTATGGAATTTTCTTAGCAATTAACAAAGTATATATCTGGCATAAAAAACGGTAATAACTTTAAGAAAAATTCTAACCTTATGTTAAAATGTGACATTATTTTTTACATCTGAAAATTTTATAACTGACTTTGATATTTCTCCATGATATTACATTCGATGTTTTATTCTTTCACTGTAAGTTATCTGTGTACATAAAAACATAATTTTGGCCGTCCTTGACTTTGGGACGTCATTTGCATATAACTATATATTTTGTTTTCTGCTGCCGCCCTCACCGGTTGTTTGGAAACAGTTTTGCACCGCCATGTTTCATTAACACCGAGGGGTGGTGATGGTACTTGGTAGGAGTTTTGGAGCTGACAGGAGAGCGACG
>CAWUFQ010000012.1:1100000-1172500 GCA_963921405.1 Cepaea hortensis
TGAACTGTCTTTTTCAGTTCACACAGCGGTCCATAGAGTTTATCTTCCACTGTCGTCTCTCTAGGCCAGAAGGTTTGCCTAGATATGTTATATTTTGGGCAGTCTTGGAGTATGTGCTCTGCTGTCTGCGACGCCAATCCACATGTGCACATGGCTGTTTCACCAATCTTGAATTGTGTATACATGTGGTTGCGTAATCTATTGTGCCCTGTTCTGAGTCGCAGAATAATGACTTGTTCTGGTCTATCCATAACGTGGTAGTCATCTTGAGCAGGTTTTGGTGGCTTTCTGACTGATTTGATCATTCTTTTCTTTTGGTGGTATGTAACGGGCACATCAGGCTGTTCTTCTTTGGCTCCTTCCTTAGCCAATTGATCAGCTCTGTCGTTTCCGGGTACTCCACAGTGGGATGGTATCCACTGTATGGTGACCTTATGCTGACTGCTAAGTTCAGAAAATAGTGTTCTTAGTACTGGCAATTTCCCAGACAGCAGCGCCTCGAGTACTGATTTTGCATCTGTCAATAGCACCACAGGTTGTATACCATTGTTGGTATTTAGTAATTTCTCTGTTGCTATCTTGATTGCCTCAATTTCAGCATCGTAGTTATGGCAGTACTTTCCTGTCGGTACTCTGGCTGTGTCCCTGGTATTATTTGGGTATTCTATGTACACTCCCGCTCCTCCATTTCGAACAGCATTTTGTGCTGACCCATCTGTGTAGACTCGGATCCAGAGGTCCTGTGGGTATTCTTCATCAAGGAAGCTGAGAGTGGCTGTGCGCTGCACACTGTTCTGTTCTTCCTTGTCGAATATTCCTCTCACTTTTGTCTGGAATTGTAATTATAGTCTATGTTCATCTTTCCATGGAGTTCGCTCTGGAATAGTTGTTAGAGGGATACCAACTGTGGGCAGATCGGTGGTTTCTCTGCAGAGTCGTTTGGCCTGGTGGATAAAACTACTTCTTTTCAACCGCCCCATTGCTAGGTTTTCAAATCTGTTCTTCATAGGGTGGCCTGGCAAGCTGAGAGGACAAACTTTTCTGCTTGTATTAGCGTTTTCGTATCTCTGCGCTCACTCAGTGCTTGTGTTATCCCCATCTTCTCCATTTCCACTATAGGGGTTGATCTCATCCCTCCTGTGGTTACTCTAAGTGCTTGATTTTGCACTTTGTCCAGCTCTTGTAGTGTGGTTGTTGATGCCGAACACCATGCAGTTGACCCGTATTCCAGGTGTGGTCGTATGCTCTGTTGATAAACTTTGCTAAGTATTTTCCCACGGGCTCCCCATGTGGTTCCCCTTAGCTTTCTCGGGATGGCTATTTTCCTTCTGGCTTTTGCTACTGCTTTGTTAATGTGCTTTCTCCATGTCAGGCTGCCATCAAATGTTACTCCAAGGTATGTTGGTTCTTTATCTTCTCGTAGGGGTGTTCCATTTATCTGGATGGTCCCTGTCTTTTGTTTTGGAGAGAGGGTAAATAGGGTGGTTCTGCACTTGTCAGTGTTTATGCTGACACACCATCTATTTGCCCATGCACCAGCTATTCCGTCTAGCCTGCAGCTTGGCCCTTTGAAATTTGGCTTTTGCATGCTGGAATTTATTGTGGTGCTCTTGGCTGGGTGTGGCCTCTGCTTGCTTTCTACATACTTCCACATCAGTATGCAACTGTTCCAGTTCACTACTCCAGTAGGGATTATATTGTTTAGGGCTCCTCTTGGTACTGTTTCTCGCGCTGCCTGTAGTATGCATTTCCCAAACTCTTCAACTACTTTATTTATGTCTTTCTCAGTGTATGCTGGTGCGATTCTTGTACATTGCCCAGTCTGCTTTCTTGTAGTTCCACCTCTAGAGGGTGCTGCTTTCACGTACAAGCTCATTTTCTACAGTTAGAAAGACTGGTCGATGGTCACTGCCACCTAGTTGTTTCCCAACAATTCGTGTAATGTTCCACTCCAGGTCTGGTGAATGAAAAGCCAGGTCAGGTGTAGTTGAAGAGTGCCATGATCTCGAGTAGAAAGTATGTGGGTCGGACGGCTTGTTAACCAAGATGAATCTATTCTCATCCTGCCAGTCTTCCAGTCTCTCTCCTCTCTGGTCCATGTGATCATAGCCCCAGCTCTGCGAGTGGCTGTTGAAATCGCCGCACACAATCATTTTTTCTGTTAATGGTAGTGTGTCCAGTGCCTGTGGGCATTCACTTGGACAGTAGTAATTGATCAGATGTAGGTCTGTATAGCTTGTTTTAAGTTTAAGTGTCTGATACTCAGCCCCTTCCATATAGACTTCGATTTGGGAAGCAGTGATGTTATTTTTTACAAGGGTAAGTATCCCACCTTTTCGCCTGTCCTTTCGGTCAGATCGGTAACACTGGTAGCCTCTGATTTTGAAGGCTATATTTTCGTTGAGGTGAGTTTCTTGCAAGCAACATATGCTTACTTTTTCTTTGTCCAGGATGTTTTCTAATTCTACTTTTTTTGTTGCTGACTCCCTCCGCATTCCAGTGCATTATTTTAAGTCTTTGTTTAGTATGGCCAGCTGTTCTATTCTCATGTCCCCTGGCTCCACAGGACATCTGACAAGGACCTCCAGTATTTGGGGTTGGACCCTTTCGAGACATAGGGCCCGGCACTGCACCTGCCTGGGGGTCCAAAGCAGGGCGAGCACCATAACTTTTAGCAGTAGTCGACATATTCCATTTTGCGTAATTGCGTGGCATCCTGATTTATGTGGTGCGCCTCCTGGCTGGTTGCCTCCGTCTTCAGCACCTTTCCTTTGCTAGAGCAGACTGTAGTCTCACTCGAGTTTAGATGTGTACACACGAATACACCTGTCTGCACATGCATGTATGTGTATATGTCACGGGAATACTGTGAGTTTAATGATTCCCTGATAAACTCGAATAGTAAGAGTAATGACAATGTAGGAGAAGGGTTAACAGTCGAGTACTTCATTCTGAGATGAGGACGAATTAAAGAGCAGAGACCGACTGGTATAAAAATAGGATATTGTGAGGAGTCATTGACCAGCGATGTTAACGGACAGAACAACAGGGAGACTTCGAGAACGGGAAAATGAACGGAGAAGGCGATCAACGGGTTCGGACGCTTTGAAGTATTAGCGTAAGGGGAACCCAGGGAAACAGCGTAAGAACGGAACGAAACGAGCAACTAATCACTACGTGATTTCACCGCCTTTTGATGTGCAGGATACGTCAAGAGACGAGTGTTGAGGTATGAACATCAAACAATAACGGAGGATGGGCCACTCGATGTAAATAGTAGAAATTGGGTTTTCTGTTTTAGTGTGTGTTCCAAACTGGACAGAGATATCTACTAATCCCAGGTGTGGAAAAGAAATTATAGTCCCATATTGTTTAAGGCAATGGGATATTAGTGCCGATGTGCTTAATTATTAATTTCGATTCCGGGATGATAATAGAAGATATAAGGTAAACTAATCTTAGCGTAATAGTAGCATAGGGATATAGGTGTTTGTTCTTGACTTGTGGCATTGCATTCGTTTATCTAATCGTGTAAACTTTAGTGCACTCATAAATAGTATGTCCGTATGTTTTTCGGAGGCTTCTCAGTATGGCTAGAGAAGGACTCTCACATAAGAAAATAATATGAAGCAGACTCATATCACCGGATTACCTATCTCCTCCACAGGTTCCTATCCCCGTATTGAAACCAGAGAAGAAATGAAGGTTACTTCACTTGAGCAAATAAAGTACCTACTTAGAACCAACAAGAACATAGACAGGTTTTAATATGAAGAAGTGATAACGTAACGTCAAATACAGAACACTGTATGCTCAAACGAATATACAACTAAAGCCCTTAAAAGGAAAAGACGTTAACCTGTGGCAAGCAGGGATACTTAAAACTGCATGCAATTGCACTATGCAGAAACATTAAACTTTATTAACAAGAGACATTGTGTAGAACATTTATAGTAACTCTAGACAATGTTGGATAGTGGCGGTGTGTATTCAGGGGTGGACTATATTACCTTCAAAACACAGGAAATATCTGGATTTCAGTGACTTACCAAATCGGATTATTTTCTGGTGATAAGACATTGAAGAGTTTTTTTTTTTTTCAAGGATTGGATTAAGTCCAGACTCAAGCAGGAGGAGATCATCCAGGGTGAGATCACTCCATTTCTATGTGTGCTGTCCTGTATTTTAGCCGACAGAAGAGGCGAGAAAGTATACGGCACATACGAAGTCAAAAGTCCTATCTTGCATTCACACTAGCAGACAATACCAACTACATATACACAGTCCATCCATACACCAGACATAGTTTTATTTAATAAATATTTTATTAATTGTTGAAGGAAACTGTTGTCGGAGTATGTGATGAAGGAATAACAGAGAGAGAGAGAGAGAGAGAGAGAGAGAGAGAGAGAGAGATGGAAGGGAAGACAGAAGGGAGGAGTGTAGACAGAAGTCAGTCAAGTATCCCAAAGAAGAAGAAGTAATAAGGTGTGCTTGTTCATTCCACGTTCCTCCCGGGACGACAAGTGACATTAAATGGTGGAGCATAGCGGGGTACAGCCAATGCTTAGTGGTACCATCCCTTGCGAGGTACCTGCATATAGGTACATTAAATGGTAGATGCATAGTAGGGCATATGCCTATCGGGGTAAGAACTACTGCATAAGGGTACTTGCCTAGCGGGGCAGCTTTAAAAGCGGGATAGTTTTAAAAGCGAAGTAACTGCATAAGAAAGGTAACTGCATAGCAGGGTACATGCATATTGATACCTACATATTGGGATATACCTGTAAGTATAGATAATGATGACTTTTAATGGAAGCCTGTCCAGGGGATATATGGTGCCAGTACTTTAATGTTGTGGACCTTACAGTGAGAAAGATCCAGACAGGATAATTGTGGATAGGTGTTCAAACACAGTACTTACCTGTTCACACTTTCACACGTCTACATAAGTCTTTATCCTATATCTTCTCGTGAGGTTGTGAGAGTAGTTGTGGAGTACTGTGTGATGTCATATATAACATATAGATATAACATTTATATATTTAAGTGAGATAAGTAGTACATACTTACTGCCTTAGGATCTCTTTACCCAACCTGCGGACTTACCTTCTTTTACTATGGCCACTCATAAACTAGAGATGGAAGAACTGAGGGAAAGGGGTGAAGCAATGGGGATGTCTGGACAAGCGCTATCCGAGTATATACAAGTGGTAGAAAGAGAGCGTCGTCAAGCAGAAAGAGAAGATCGAAAGGCAGAGCTCGAGCTTAGAAGAATGGAACAGGAGGCCAAGAAACTGGAAATGGAACAGGAGGCCAAGAAACTTAAAATGGAACAGGAGACCAAGAAACTGGAAATGGAACAGGAGGCCAAGAAACTGGAAATGGAACAGGAGGCCAAGAAACTGGAACAGGAGGCCAAGAAACTGGAAATGGAACAGGCGGTCAGGAGACTGGGACTGGAACAGGACAACAAGAGGTTGCAAGCAGAGGAAGCCAACAAGATAAGGGAACATGAATACCGCATGCGAGAACTGGAGCTCAAGACACAAACGAAGGGAGAAACTGACGGGGCAGAAGGAGGATCCTTTTCCCGTGGTTCACTCAACATGAGTGGACATGGTTACCATGCCATGAAGTATTTCTTGGCGGTCTTTGATGAAAGTAAAGAGAAGATATACCAATTTTCGGATCGGTTCGAGGCCATGGCAGTCGCTATGGGACTGGATAGAAGCCGATGGGCTCTTAAATTATCCCAGGTATTACGAGGGTCGGGTAACGAGATCTACATACGCCTACCTAGAGGACAAGAAAATAATTACGAGGAATTAAAAGCTGCTTTGATAAAGCATTATGAAATCACAGCACAAACGTATCGGAAGAAGTTTCGATCGTCCAGAAGAGAGCCGGGAGAGCTATTCGCCGCCTAAAGTTTAAGGCTGAAATCATACCTCCAAAAATGGATAGATTTGGCGGAGTTCAAGCGGGACTATGATAGTTTGGAAGAGCTCACGGTGGTCGACCAGATGCAACAGCAAATGTCAGAACCACTGAAGACATTTTCAGGAGAATAAGGGGCGGAACGGCTGGATGTTGTGAATAAGCTGGCGGAAAGATTCGTAGAAGTCCATGGGGAAGCTAAAGAAACCAATATACAACCCACAACAAGGAGAAACAAGACCGAATGAAACCTAAGAACTCGGAAGGAGGAAAAGTGGAACCTTATATAAACGCGTCAACGGAGAGTTCAGAGAAGGTGAAGGAAGGAGACCATAACACCTCGATTTCTCCAGCTAAACTACCGTCTTCCGAGAAGTGGTGTTCAATCTGCAAGGTGCCCTCTCATAACACAAAGGACTGCAGATCGAAGTCGAAAAGTTATCACTTCGCGGCATGCCAAGTGATTCATAAGAAGGTGATCACAGACAAGGCTGAGGTCGGTGAAGAAACGCTGAACAAAGAAAGCACACGGAAAGTTTGGAAGGGAAAATGGTGCACACACAGCAGATCGAAAACACATAATACTGTGGACTGCAGATGCAAGGAAAAGGTCGAGGAGATGGAACACACTCAGGACCAAGAGAGACCACCTGTGGTTGAACTGATTGAAGTCAATGGCCAGCAGGTGGCTTGTCTCTACGATTCAGGTTTGGATGGGGAAGCTGTGATAGATGCCAGCCTTGTAAGCCCACCAACTTACAGGGGAGACCATTGAGATACAGCCGGCAATGAGGAGTGCTGTTACCATGACGCTGCTAATCGCCAAGGTGGAGATTAAATCCAGGTACGACACGGGCATTATTCCAGCTGCTGTATTATCTGACTCCTTATTTCCCATGATCATTGGCACGAAATATGTCTTTTTGGGGATGCCCAAACAGCCAGCCCACAGGGGAGCAGTAGCCAGTGGATCTCAAGGGAAGGAAAAAGAGGCAGAGACACTATGCGACAACTCAGAGATAGGAGAATTGCATACTGCCCAGAGGAAGTATACTACGTTGCGTCCTTGCTACAGGAAGCTGCAAAGAAGTGCTAAGCCACCAGAACGGGGACAGTACTTTCTGAAGAATCGACTACTCTATCGGAGAGCTGGGAGGGGAGACAACCTGCACGAGCAGTGGGTGGTTCCAGAGACCCACCGTCCTCACATTCTTCAGAGTGGACACATCATAGGCGAGAATCGACATATGGGTGTCAGAGAGACCTTGCAGCAAATTTCCGGCCATTATTGCTGGCCAGGAATGACCGGTGATGTACGCCGGTGGGTGAAATCTTGTTCAGAGTGCCAGAAAGCACCACCAAAAAAGTGGACTAAGAGTACAATAGCTCTTAAAGTGGAAGACAAAGTGGAAGTGTGGGGTCCAGCAGAGACCAATATATTCCAAGTAGGATGGAAATGACCTTATCCTGTGGAAAAGGTGGTGTCCAAAAACATCTACAAAATCCGGATCGGGGAAGAACTGAAAAATCTCCCTAGACATCTCATTAAGAAATATGAGGAGAGATCCGAGAGTAAAGCTTCGCACTTTATGGTGATGGCAGCCATTAAGAAAACGGTTACAGTTCCAGACGAAGACCAGAGATCGCCAGTACAACATATGAGGACCTATAGGACAATACGTGATAGGTCAGATTTACCTAACGACGGGAGGAGGGAAATCACACGTCAGGGAAAGGACAAGAGGGAAACCTTCACTAGTAACCAAATTCAGAAGGGGTGGGTAACGTCGGGAAAGGCGAGAAATACCCAGGACTCCAACCGAAGATTGGCTGACCATATTCAATATCGTCCAAGATGGTCCTGGAAGCAAAAGTCCAGGAGGTTTGGGAAAGAGGACTCGATCCAACGCGGACGAGGTGGAACATCCCCAGACGCAAGGCCGGGGGGAACCAAGAGAATATGGAAACAGTGTTACAGTCAGGATGGGACAATCCGTCTGTATTGTGAGCCGTAGCTTAAGCAAGTCGAAAGGAGGTCGACAGGACGTACAGGAGAGATGTGCCAACACTAGTTTCGGTCATGAGTAGTATAGTAGGGTGTCCATGAGGTCGCCTACTAGATGAGGAGGTGAGCCATGTGAGGATCCAGTCATATCATCAACACGTGATGTTCATAGCTACTTCGTTGAAGCTCAACGCACGGTGGATGTGATGGTCGGTGTTGCGGCAGCAGTACAACTTCACAGTGGAATACATCCCGGGTAAGGAGAATGTAGGAGCGGATTTCCTATCTAGACATCCAACTCCAGAGGAAGAGGAATAGGGTGGGGAATCATTGGAATCAAAACTACAGTGAAGAAGAGTCGACGCGGTCTACTCTCTTAAGAGGGGGCCTATGTCACGGGAATACTGTGAGTTTAATGATTCCCTGATAAACTCGAATAGTAAGATTAATGACAATGTAGGAGAAGGGTTAACAGTCGAGTACTTCATTCTGAGATAAGAACGAATTAAAGAGCAGTGACCGACTGGTATAAAAATAGGATATTGTGAGGAGTCATTGACCAGCGATGTTAACGGACAGAACAACAGGGAGACTTCGAGAACGGGAAAATGAACGGAGAAGGCGATCAACGGGTTCGGACGCTTTGAAGTATTAGCGTAAGGGGAACCCAGGGAAACAGCGTAAGAACGGAACGAAACGAGCAACTAATCACTACGTGATTTCACCGCCTTTTGATGTGCAGGATATGTCAAGAGACGAGTGTTGAGGTATGAACATCAAACAATAACGGAGGATGGGCCACTCGATATAAATAGTAGAAATTGGGTTTTCTGTTTTAGTGTGTGTTCCAAACTGGACAGAGATATCTATTAATCCCAGGTGTGGAAAAGAAATTATAGTCCCGTATTGTTTAAGGCAATGGGATATTAGTGCCGATGTGCTTAATTATTAATTTCGATTCCGGGATGATAATAGATGATATAAGGTAAACTAATCTTAGCGTAATAGTAGCATAGGGATATAGGTGTTTGTTCTTGACTTGTGGCATTGCATTCGTTTATCTAATCGTGTAAACTTTAGTGCACTCATAAATAGTATGTCCGTATGTTTTTCGGAGGCTTCTCAGTATGGCTAGAGAAGGACTCTCACATAAGAAAATAATATGAAGCAGACTCATATCACCGGATTACCTATCTCCTCCTTAGGTTCCTATCCCCCTATTGAAATCAGAGAAGAAATGAAGGTTACTTCACTTGAGCAAATAAAGTACCTACTTAGAACCAACAAGAACATAGACAGGTTTTAATATGAAGAAGTGATAACGTAACGTCAAATACAGAACACTGTGTGCTCAAACGAATATACAACTAAAGCCCTTAAAAGGAAAAGACGTTAACCTGTGGCAAGCAGGGATACTTAAAACTGCATGCAATTGCACTGTGCAGAAACATTAAACTTTATTAACAAGAGACATTGTGTAGAACATTTATAGTAACTCTAGACAATGTTGGATAGTGGCGGTGTGTATTCAGGGGTGGACTATATTACCTTCAAAACACAGGAAATATCTGGATTTCAGTGACTTACCAAATCGGATTATTTTCTGGTGATAAGACATTGAACAGTTTTTTTTTTTTTCAAGGATTGGATTAAGTCCAGACTCAAGCAGGAGGAGATCATCCAGGGTGAGATCACTCCATTTCTATGTGTGCTGTCCTGTGTTTTAGCCGACAGAAGAGGCGAGAGAGTATGCGGCACATACGAAGTCAAAAGTCCTATCTTGCATTCACACTAGCAGACAATACCAACTACATATACACAGTCCATCCATACACCAAACATAGTTTTATTTAATAAATATTTTATTAATTGTTGAAGGAAACTGTTGTCGGAGTATGTGATGAAGGAATAATAGAGAGAGAGAAAGGAAAAGATATATGGAAGGGAAGACAGAAGGGAGGAGTGTAGACAGAAGTCAGTCAAGTATCCCAAAGAAGAAGAAGTAATAAGGTGTGCTTGTTCATTCCACGTTCCTCCCGGGACGACAAGTGACAGTATACACATCTAGAGCACACTGGTTATTTTCCGGCGCCAGATACTCGCCGTCGCCCCTTCTCCTGTTAGTTAAAACAGTTCCGCCACTTGAAGGCCAGGAGTTGGACTTTTGCTGCAGAGGTTATGTATTCACGAGCCATTGGGGTATTTAAGCAATGTTGGGCGTTCACCCCAACACTGCGCCCCGGCTACATACAGCAACATTTGGAACCTGCGCTAGAAATGACCTATGTATTACAAATTCCTTATTTAAAACAAAAGAGCTGCATAAGGTCACATGGAAACATCCAAGATCCGGTCATTGGCATCAGCTGGACTTCATTATCACACGGAGACAACATCTGAACCATACATCATTAACTCGAAGTTACCACAGTGCTGACTGTGATACAGATCATTCTTTGGTTGCTGCAAGGGTTAGACTGAGACCAAAGATAATCTACACAGCTAAACACATGTCTAGCCCCAGGATTAATATTATTAACACTCACGATCCTGGAAAGTGCTTTGAATTTCAACAGCAACTTGAAGACGATTTCAATGATACATCAGATAATTGTATAGTGAATGATAAATGGAGTAAACTTTAGGAAACTATTTATAAAACAGCGGTAGGGGTTTACAGCACAGTGGATCAGAAGAGGCGGGACTGGTTTGCGGCAAACAGCGAGACTCTGCAGCCCTTGATTGATAAGAAGAAGAAAGCTCTCTTAAGAAACAAGGAAAGACCAACGCGTAACACTCTGAGTGAGCTAAGTTAAGCTAGGAAGGATGTGCAAAAGCTGCCAGGCAGTGTGCAAATGATTATTGGATCAAGTTATATGAGTCCATTCAAATCGCAAGTGATAAGGGAAACATCAGATGCATGTATGAAGGGATAAAGAAAGCCTGTGGTCCAATGATCAAAAGAAGTGCACCACTGAAAACCTTGACTGGAGAAATCATAACTGATAAGAAACAGCAGATGGATAGATGGGTCGAGCACTATTTAGAGCTTTACTCAAGTGAGACCAAGCTAGCGGATAATGCCCTCAACGCCATAGAGGCCCTGCCAATTTTTGACCACATGGAACACTTCCCACTATAGCAGAAGTTAAGTGTGCTATACATGAGGTTGCATCTGGTAAGGCTCCAGGTAAGGATGGGATTCCAATAGAGGTGATTAGGAGTGGGCAAGACAAACTCTCTCTACAGATCCACCAGCTAATAGAGCTATGCTTTCGAGAAGGACAAGTCCCACAGGATTTCAAAGATTCAAACATCATAAAGCTGTATAAGAACAAAGGCGATCGAAGCGACTGTAACAACTATAGGGGTATCTCACTTCTGTGTATTGTTAGGAAAGTATTTGCCAGAATTGTCCTGCTCAGATTTCAAGTCCTGGGAGATCAAGTCTACCCCGAATCACAGTGCGGCTTCCGTCAGAACCGGTCTACCATTGATATGATATTCTCATTGCGACAGATGCAAGAAAAATGCCGGTAACAAAATCAGCCACTGTTTATTGCCTTCATCGACCTCACAACGACATTCGATTTGGTCAGTCGTGAGGGTCTGTTCAAAGCACTTGTGGGATGTGGATTTTAATTCATGAGATAATTATGTTAAGCTGTCTAGGGGATTTTATTGATTCTCTGGTCACAAATGCAGGTAAAAGTTTAAGAAAAGTTTTAAGTTTGTGTTAAAATTGTGACATTATTTTATACATGTCAGAATTTTATTACGGACATTCATATTTCATATTTCTCTACAATATTACATTTAATGGTTTATTCTTTCAATGGTAGTCAGTCAACTTAATATCAAACATGTTTTTTTTTGGCCGTCCTTGACTTTGGGACGTAATTTGCAAATAACTATATATCTGTGATCGGTATTTGGCTTACAAATCTTTAACTCGAGAAATAAAAAAGTACACAAGAAAAGTAAAAAAAAAAACAGATATTTACAAGATTGTTGTACCAGAATAGAGCAATATCATAAGACTGGAAGAGATTACGTAATGTACAACGAAATGAAGTTATTGACAAGAAAAGTTAAACCTCAATTGAATGTTACCTTTGACAAGATGGGAGATCATTCAATCATTGGCACCTTGCCGTCTTGACAGACGATAGTTTGGTACATTGCGCTTCAAAAAGGCATAATAACTATAACCTATGGCGGTAGTGAATGTGACTGATAAGGCCAATTCGCGCTGTGAATGTTTGTCCAAAGTGGATGCATGTGAACACATGGTCATTTCCACCATCATGCACTATCTTACGTTCCGCACGATCAGTGTGCAACTTATTTGCAATCATTTTCTCCTTTGTCTTTATTCCATTTCTGATATTTGCCTTCCAAGCAACACGATCAGCGGCGACTTGCTCCCAATGTGCATTATCAATGCCTGTATCAATCATGTCACGCTTACATAATCTTTGTATCGTAGTAGAGTCCGACCCTGAGATCTCTTACCCATTAGAGATGAATGTTTGTCCAAAGTGGATGCATGTGAACACATGGTCATTTCCACCAACAATACACCAAAATGATGTCCTTGGTATTCTACCATCATCCATCCTCCTAACGTGTCCTATCCATCTAAGTCTACGAAGACCGAGCATGAAACAAACCGTCACACAACCTGATCTTTCCAATACTTCAGTATTTGTGATTTTTTCTTGCCACTTAATACCACGTATTCTTCGCAGACACCGCATATGAAAGCTGTTTTAACGTTTCTCTTGGTGTGAGTAAGTTGACCAGGCTTCATTGCCGTAAAGAAGAGTACTAAGGACACAGGCTTGATAGACAAGGACTTTTGTTTTGGCAGTAACCTATTATGTTGCATGAACTTTACAGAGGGTGAATATTATATTATGTTAATATGTTGCCGCATAGTTGCACTAATAATACTCATTCTATGATTGTCCGAAATCCTTTAACTGCCACAGCATTCATCTGATACAAAATTATGCCAACTTCCCTTGTGTAGTCCTTCTCTCCGGATTAAATAATTCTTCAAGTATCTAAATAGTTTTCCCCCGCATCAGGCCATCGCATTTCACAATAGGTACGAATATTAACAACAATTTGTTATTATGCATGTGGCAAAAAATCATACAATTTTACTTCCTAAATTTACTTCCTTAGTCTCTTATAGCCGCCTCCCTGGTCTAGAGGTTACACGACTTTCTCCGTAATCTCGTATACTCTCGTAAGTAAGGTGACGTTGCGCAAGAATCGGTATCGGTTCTCTCCGCGTCGGTAACTTACGGGGTATGTGAGCCGGTCGCTCAGAAAACAATGGCAAACTACTGAGCGTAATCTTGCATAGAAATCAACAATCAGCTGAAAGATGCTGATGTTAACAGCGATGTCCTGTAAAGGATATGCGAATTTAAAAAAAAAAAGTATCATATAGCATATATAAATTAGAATAAGAAGAGGCTAGCAATGCGTTGATTAATCACCCCTTTTATGAACAATTATGTCTAAACAGATTGCGGTGGACAGACCACAGTCAATAAAATTGTAGAAAGGGAACATAACAACATAAGAGTTCTATCAAGAGAATATACTCAAAGTAAATCAATTATGTTATATGATTTCAATAATGGTAGTATATCTCTTAGCGTGTTATGGAATTTTCTTAGCAATTAGCGAAATATATTTTGGCATAAAATTCAGGTAAAACATTAAGCAAACTTCTAAGGTTGTGTTAAAATTGTGACATTATTTTATGCATGAGAGAATTTTATAACGGAC
Source organism: Cepaea hortensis (assembly GCA_963921405.1). Taxonomy (NCBI): domain Eukaryota; kingdom Metazoa; phylum Mollusca; class Gastropoda; order Stylommatophora; family Helicidae; genus Cepaea; species Cepaea hortensis. Next base: position 1,113,757 of record CAWUFQ010000012.1, read on the forward strand.
TTTGATATTTCTCTACGATATTACATTCGATGGTTTTGTTCTGTCAATGGTACTTTTGCATGGGAGAATAATTATGTTTTTTGGCCGTCCTTGACTTTGGGACGTAATTTGCATATAATTATATTATCTGTGATCGGTATTTGGCATATAAATCTTTAACTCGAGAAATAAGAAAGACGTGCGTCGTCGCCTCTCCGTCGCACTGCGAGCGCTAACAAGTCAAGTCGCCTAAACAAGTCAAGAAGCCTGATACGGGAGAAAATGACCAAGGCTATGATTCACTGGATGCCTACAACCGCAAAGATTGAAACAATGAAGCAAATAGCCGCGGATATTTCGGGAGATATAAATGTGGAAATGCTTAAACTTAAAAACAGCACGGACAAGTGGTTACTTCTATGCAACCCGATAGAACGTCTGCCACATTACGTGGACATGAAGTTCGACGGGGTAGAAGATAAGCTACACCGTCTCTTTATCACAGTTCCTGGGCGCCGTACGGCGTGTATAGTCTGTGGGAAAGACTCTTACTGGAGTAAGAAATGTCCGACCAAAGTACAAACCCAGAAGGGACGTAGACTGACACAACAAGTCACCTCGAACTCCCAGACAGATCAACATAGTAAGGAGGATGAAGACGGTTTCCAGCTGGTCAGTAGGAAAAAGGGACGCTCAACCAAGAGCCTGTCTGACGGTGAGAGCTCGACACCTCCAGCATGCCAAACACCTGTTACCACGTTGCCGCCCCTCAACATCCACGACTACCCTACACCGCCTGAAGCGGACAGGTCAAACAAAAAGAAATGTGTAAGTAATTATGCTGAACAGATAATGACTAGCACCATGACCGGAATAGACAGTGATAAAATTAACACACCACCACGACAAAGAAACCTGTCAGATTCTTCTCCACGCCTCGTTATTGACTTAGATATTTCAAGCCCGGCGAAGGAATCTACTGAATATCTCCAGAAATGATAACATGAATACAGACAGTTTGGAACAAGGAACATAATTATACTCAATCGTTTCTTATACTACAACAAAAATGGCAGCGGAAATTAAAATAATGAGTATTAACATTCAAGGTATAAGATCCAAAATTAATCATCTTATTCCACTCATACACAAATATAAACTTGATTTTATACTCATGCAGGAAACTAACGTTAACACCGACGAACGCGCATCATATATCACAACATGCTTAGGCCTAAGTCTTAGTACTCAACATTTCGGATTAGGTACTGCAATAATACAGACATTGGACAGGTGGCAGATTATAGAGAAGGACAGACACTGCCAGGGTAGTTAGTTAGTTAGTTAGTTAGTTAGTTAGTTAGTTAGTTAGTTAAGTTAGTGGACAGATCATCCTCGTTGTACATCGAACCATTCAGTCCATAAGTGCTCTGATCCCCTTCTCAGCAAATCCCGCAGCGTGTAGCGGCTAACGACACCAGTTCTGTGTTGGTTTATCAGTCTTCTTTGGCTTCCTGCGTAGTGTTCGTGTTTGGCCACCCCACCGCAGTCTGGCCATGGTTGTAGATTCACAGTCATCACTTGGTTCTCGCAGAAGTCTTACTTCTCGTAGAGCATTCAGAATGTCAGCCTGGTCCATGGCGCGTCCGCCCAGGACCGTAGCCTCACCTGCGAGCTTGTCAGCCCGTTCATTCACTTGTACTCCCGCATGCCCTGGCACGAAGATGAAACTAATCTTTGCCAGCCGAGACCGCTCCAGAGACAGCTACCATTCTCTTCGGATCAACCCCACCTCTATCTTCTTGATCATGTTCATTGAGTCGCTAAGGAAACATGCCCTAGTGAATGTCTGTGTCTCGAGCCATGTTATTGCTTTACTTACTGCCATGACTTCCATAGTCAGGCTACTTGTGGTTTCAGTGAAAGAACCAAAGTCCTCCTTCACAATTCTCCATCCGGCCCGAGCCGTAAAGGCCCATGAGCTTCTCACATGTCGGACGACCGACCCATCTGTGTAGATGACAGCATCACCGTCTAGCGATTTCTCGAAAATCAACGCTTGTACTTCAGCCTCCACAGCAGCCGGATTTTCTTGTCTGCATTTCCTATCTAGTTGGATGCAAACTGAAAAGGATGTGCAGAAATCTGTTTGCACTTGTACCCACTCCTCGCCATGTTCTAAGTCCTCAAGTGAACACACCTGTTGAAGAATGTTTTAGGCTTGACCCATCCACAACCGTCCTCTTTTTAACCTGCTGCCCTTCACCTTCATAATTTCACTATGCAGTGGATGTTGTGTGTTTGCGTTAACTCTGAGGTAGGCGCGTGCTCTGCAAACTTGTATTCTGTCTTCAATGGTTCGAAAATCAAGAAGGTAGCGCATCGCCCTGCAAGGTGTATCTCTTGTTGTTGACACCTTGCAGTCTTGACAGACCAAAGTATGTGAGTTGGAATGTGGCCAATATTCCATCACACTGTCTGGGCAGAGCTTCAGAGGAACATGTGGCGCCCAAACGACATGACCCCTCTCTCGGCCTAACCTTGTGTTGCCCAGAGGAATGGGTAACCAATATGTCTGGCACAAGGTAGGCTGCAGACGCTGGCGGCTCAGCGTCAAACCTCCGAGACCTGGCCAGACCCTGAAACCCAAAGGGACCCGGCTTAGAGGCGTTCAGCCAAGTCCCACAGGTGAGGGCCTCGTACGAGCCCGGACCATGAGGGCGCGCATATCTGTCGATCACAAGTGTCCGGACATGTGTAAAGCGTGCACTATCGTCAGACTCTCCACCTGACTTTAGGCGACCCCGCGACCAGCGGGAATAGGCCCGCCAGAGCTACCGCAGGAGATATTGCCTATCTATTTGCAAGCAAATCCCCCATCCTTCCACCGCTTGACTGAATAAGTAAAGAAACGATAAAAGTAGTGGTATTTCAATTTCGCTTGCGCTCCCACCTATGCTACACCTTTCATGTGTCTTCACAAAGTCGGACTAGAGTCAAGCTCAACAGGGTCTTCTTTCCCTGCTGATTCTACCAAGCCCGTTCCCTTGGCTGTAGTTTCGCTAGATAGTAGATAGGGACAGTGGGAATCTCGTTAATCCATTCATGCGCGTCACTAATTAGATGACGAGGCATTTGGCTACCTTAAGAGAGTCATAAGAATAATGCGCATAGCTTCATTCTGTATCCTTTCCATCCTTTCTATCTGTTTACGGCTGAGAGTCAGGATTGCCATTGTATACTCAAAAACAGACATGACCAGCCCCTCGTACAGAAGACATAGATGGCGCTGCTCACAATTTGCTGACGCCATCACCCACATTGCACCCAAACCCCGCTTGGCCTTTGTTATCACCTGGTCTATGTGCTCATTATAAGCAAGGCTTCGATCAAACCGTATCCCCAGGTAATTCATTGCCTGCGTTCTTTCCAGCATCTCTGAACACGGCTTTACATTAGGTGTTGGAGGGTTATCCTGTCCTGGCAGGATAGGATAGCTATAGTACAAGTGGGAAATAACATTTTTAAATACACAATTGTCAACATACACGCACCACCTGACTACAGAATTCAGCCGCTCTTCTACCAAACACTGGAAAATTTATTATCACGCTCATTTCGGGGTCACAACATCATTTTAGGGGGTAATTTTAATTGCGTACTTTCGGAGCATGACCTTATAAATGGAGATGTAAGAATGAAAATGAGAATCACAACAGGGGAGGAGGAACATCAATTAGACACATTGCAAACAATTTTAGATATTCATGGGCTAACAGACGCATACAGGCAGACGCATCCCCATGGAACAGATACAACACACACAAACAATGCGCTTAACAGAGCAGCGCGATTAGATAGAATGTACGCGACCATAACACATCATATAACACAAGTCAAGCATTTACAGGAGACAATGAACTTCACAGACCATAAGGCTGTAGTTGCTTTCTCCATGTCAGGCTGCCATCAAATGTTACTCCAAGGTATGTTGGTTCTTTATCTTCTCGTAGGGGTGTTCCATTTATCTGGATGGTCCCTGCCTTTTGTTTTGGAGAGAGGGTAAATAGGGTGGTGCTGCACTTGTCAGTGTTTATGCTGACACACCATCTATTTGCCCATGCACCAGCTATTCCGTCTAGCCTGCAGCTTGGCCCTTTGAAATTTGGCTTTTGCATGCTGGAATTTATTGTGGTGCTCTTGGCTGGGTGTGGCCAGTACAAACAACACCACATCTTAGAAGATCTCCCCATTGGAAATTTAAAAGCACACTTTTACAAAATCAGGACTATGTAGATTGCATAACAAAACTGATCCTCACATACACAAGCGATATACCAGAGGGTAATGCGCGAGAACTCTGGGAAACACTTAAACAAACTATACGAGAGAGAACTCAAACACTAGCAGCAGTAATACACAAGCAAAAACTACAACAAGAAAAAGTATTGGTAAATGCAATTAATCTCTTACTACAGACAGACAAAAATTCACCACACATCACAGCATTACAGGAAGAATTAGATCTCTACAGACATCACCGATTTCAGGGTCTTTTACTGCGAACAAAGTTACAAACTATAACACAAGTGATACCGAGTAAACAATACCTAGCTATAGAACAAAAGATATAGCGCAGCAGACAGAAAGGCCAGATAATTGACAGGGAAGTAAATATACAAGTCGAGCCACAACAAATAGTCTTAGCCTTTGAAGATTATTATAAGAACCTTTACACAGAGGAAATCACACAGGCGCACGTACAAGAAAATTTAATTAAATGCACGAAACAACTCACAGAGGAACAGAAACTAACACTAGATACTGAATTAACACTAACAGATATAACACAAGCGGTTCACGGAAGGGCAAATCGCCTGGCCCTGGCGGTATTACCGCTGAATTCTATCAGTTTTTCTTTCCTCTTCTAGGTCCCCTATTACTAGCAGTGTTCTCTGAATCTTTCCACAAACACGAACTCCCATCCAGTTTCAACACGTCTTACATCACTCTTATTCCGAAGGAGAACACCGACAAGACACTTTTAAAGAGTTACAGACCGATCTCGCTTTTAAACGTAGACTACAAGATTTTAACAAAGGCTTTGACGAATGAATTGAAACCATTAATGCATCTCTCATTCATGAGGACAAGCAATGTAGTGTACAACACCGGATATCCAGCAACACACACACTTCATAAGGGACATCATCAACTACACACATCAGAAAAACTCTCTGTCCTCAATTCTCTCTTTAGATCAAGAAAAAGCATTCGACAGAATATCTCACTCATACCTCAACAAAACTCTCTCACACTGCAACGTGGGAAATTATTTTCTGACGTGGGTCAAAATTTTATATTTGAAACCGGAAAGTCGGATTCTATTAAACCATACCCTAACCAATTCTTTCAGGTTGACTAGGTCAGTGAGACAGGGATGTCCCGTGTCCCCATTACTGTACGTTGTCGCTCAAGAGCCACTTCTAGAAAAGATACGACAGGATGACAATGTCAGGGGTACGTTCATACCAGGGAAGGGTGAACAAAAGCTGCGTGCTTATGCGGACGATACCATTTTCTTTCCGACAACTGAAATCTCTGTACTGTTCAATTTGGAAACGTTCTCGATTTTTGGCAAAGGGAGGGGGGCAAAATTAAACGTCCAAAAATCTACTATAATGGGCTTAGGCAAATGGAAAAATAAGGCAGATTTTCTATTTGACTTAACATCAAACAATCTTATAAAATTGTACGGAATAGTCTTCCCATATCACCCAAATCAGACACACAAAGACACATGGCAAAATCTAGAGAAGAAAATAACAGATATGTTACAGAGGTAAAAATACAAAACAACTACTATATTTGGTAGAAGTACCATTGTTAACACATATATAATTCCACAAATACTATATCTGTGCACAGTTATAGATCCCCCACGTCAGACTGTCAGAAACATAAACAAAGAGATTAGACGCTTTGTGTTTGGCAGCACCATCTACAGTATCAAACATACTACACTCATGCAAGACAAAAAAGATGGAGGTATCGCCCTCCAAGACATAACAACCAAAATACAAGCACTTAGGATCAAACACGTAGGCGAAATCCTACAACACCCAGAAAAACACCCTTTAGCACACTATTACATTGGAATTAGGCTTTCTTATTTAAAACCTTTTAAGAATACATCCTCACATTACTTTTTCACTCCCCAACATTTTACAAAGCATGTATTTCAGCCATTAAAGGACACGAAAAATTACTACACAAGAAAACCCACACAATCTACAAGCATTTAGTTAAACTACAAGCAACTCCAGTACACCTCAGAATTAAAAGAGGACAGAGATATTTCATAAAAGATTATACCGAAACTTTCTCTAATATTCACAACAAGCAGATTACCCCAAAAGCAAAGGAAATTACATGTAGGCTTGTTTACAGCATGACCCCAACAACAGAGAGAACAGCAAAAATAACTAAACAAATACTACAGTGTCAGCTTTGTAGACGGAACGTCCAAGAATCAGAAGAGCACATCTATTACGAATGCAACACAATCATGCCAACAAGAAATCTACTACAAAACATCCTAAATACTCATGCGAAATAAAGAATAGATGTTTACAAAGCAATCATTATAAATTCCATTCCTTACTCCACACAAGACATCCACACAAAGCTACTTGTTCTATTGGCAGAGTACAGACATCTTATATGGAAATTAAGAAACAAAGCATTATACAATCACAGAACAATCAACAAAGAAATTGTCCAACAACTTTATCAACAAAATTTCTCAAACATTCTAACCTTAGCCCCACAAGCGCAAATCCCCTAAGAGTTTTGCCCGAAAACAGCACATATTAGAGAAGAAGCAAATAACTTATTTCAAACAAAGGATACCACAACTGTAAATGTGGTTATTGACGGTATTAATAACATTAAAATTATTATTATTATTATTATTATTATTATTATTATTATTATTATTATTATTAATACGTTTATTACTACTGCAACCATTATTATTAGATTTCCCATTATTATATTTGAATGTGCAACATGAAATATATTGTGGATGTGTGTCTGTGTCGTTGGCAGTAACATATGTATGCGACTGGGTGTGGATGCAGTGTGTGTGTAGTGCATGTATTTGCACGCGCATGTGTATGTGTGTGTGTGTGTGTGTGTGTGTGTGTGCGTGTGCGTGTGCGTGTATCAGCCTTTAAACCAATGCGATATCTCAAGTATTAAAATTATGTTATATGGTAATGATATGTCTGAAAAGAAATAAAATATGCACCAACATATATAAACAAATTAAATGAGCCCTCCTTTAAGTACCCAATAAGCTAAAGTGGCTTGTAGGGGTCAGATTTTAAGTCCTTCCCATTGTATCTGAAACCCAGACACTATCACAGCTTTGAACCAATTACCTCCCTGGGGACAGGCCATGGACTCTAATTACTAGTTATAAATCCCTGATTCTTATCCCCCAAAGAAAAGGGGTCATGGATACTTACAGGGCACTAGAGCGTTATCCTGTAATTTGACATCAGGCCAACAACACCAACTCGTTTAAGTTAACACCTACATCATATTTTCAATTATGAAACATTACTTTAATTTATCACCATTTAAGCATATTTATTTATATATTTAATTAGTTAAAACATCGTGGCCTTAGGTTCGTGCCGGAATGCAATCGGCGTTGCCAGTAGTGGGTTGTGCTCAATATTTAAATTTCAAATCCCGAAACAACCAAATAATCAGTTAAAACATCATTTACAAATTAACCCGATTATTTAGTAATTTATATCATTCCATGTACTAAGAACACTTTAAGGTAACTAACCCACTTTTCCTAAATGTAATTAATTAGTTAGATTAGTTCCCTTAGGTTAATGTAGAACAGTACACCAACTTACAATAGATTAGTTAGGTCAGTATTACCATAGGATTGGTAACAAACCATCCTCGCAAACATGTATACTTTTGTATAGATATGACAAGTGCAGAAGTACAGCACAGTCATTTGGCTTGAAAACCTATTTAAAATTCAGCCAACTATTTAATGTATATATTTATTGTTCATCCACTTATTATTTCATGAACCATATTTTAATGACGAACCAATATTTTAATATTACTGTGGAATGAAAGATGAACAAAAGATGTGTGAATGGGAGAAAGAGAGAGAGAGAGAGAGAGAGAGAGAGAGAGAGAGAGAGAGAGAGAGAGAGAGAGAGAGATTTAGCGGTAATTTTTTTCGCAGCACAATGCGACTTGTTGTAACTTGTCTGTGTCAATCTGTGTGGACAATGTGTTGTTGAATTTTTTAACTGTGTAGTTGCCATACTTTAGTGATAGTTATAGGGAAAATATTTTAAGCATCTTAAGACGGGACTGTAGACATGAATCAGCATAACTCGCTCGATTATGGCTACAATAAACCGCTTTACGGCGCTCGAAAGAGTACATACAATTAGATTATAACGCATACACATGTTAGAAAGTTAAGTACACTTTAGTTTATTAAAAAACACGCAACCAACCAGAAAAACTAACACATAAAGTTGCATACATCATTTTCTACAAAGAACGATAACAACTCTACCAGGGGACACAATAACATCTCGAAAACCTTACTTTAACACTTAAATAATTTTTCACAAGCGGAAGCTAAAAGGTGAAGAGTAGAACATAAAGCATGTATACGAGTTGGGGCTAATATTATATGGGAACATGGACATTCATTGTTCATGTGTTGTACTTGTAACAGAGGCAACTTGTATGGGTTGTCAATTTTGGACAATTGGAGGACAGGTCATAAGACATAAGTCATAAGACATAGGATCCGGATCACACAATTCCCAGAACTATAATGACAGTCTATAGCCAACTGTACTAGTGTGATGGGCTACTCAATTAGCCAAGTGAATTAATATAACAGTGTGACCAAAGGAAAGAAGAGATCTTGTCCAATCCCCAGAAGAGAAGTATAGAACTTATGAGGTCTTTGACAAAATTAGACATCCAATTTTTGTTGAGATTACAACGTGTTACACCCACGACTTAAAAGTTTGTAACACTGCACGGAGGGAAGGAGAGCCTGTCAAAGATCTACGTAAGAGCTAAAGAGCTCAGTACATTATAAATAGAGCTAAGGAAGATAGCGATATAGAAAACCAGACAGAAGAGACACAAACACTATAAATAGTTCTACAACGGGACACACTAGTGTCAACAAAGAGGGCAATGAGTGTGCGTGAGCTGGGGTTACCCAAGAGACTGGGAAACCCGCCTCACTAGATGTAACCATGTAAGACTGGTTACTATAATCAAGTGACCAGCGTGCTGGTACTCCAAGCACGCAAACTAGCGGATGCACGGAGAACCAATTGCTCTTGGCTGAACACGCCACCGGGAGCTTGGGTGAGACAGAGACTCGACGGCGTAGGGAACAGACTGTATATCCGCTGCGGATAATTTGATGTTAAGGACAGTATCAACAGTTAGGATTAAGTTTAGCTTCAGTAGTTAGTATCATTAACATCATCTCCTCATTACATCTTCATAACATACTACGATGTTTAATAACGATGTGGTATTTCGCTAGTGGAGCTCATGTACGATCAGCTCCTAATAAAATGTATCCTATTGCAAACAATACGAGTTGTCACTTTCGTGTGGTGCAAAAGTAGGGAACCCTTGTATGCCTGTCGCAAGTGAGTTGCTGACAGATATATTGTCTGATCTAGAGATCCTATTCCAGGATTTGGATTATCAATGGGAAATGTTGAAGAATACAATCATTTTGGCTGCAGAAACAACTATTCAAAAATTAAAGAATCTGGGTCGTAAGAAATGGATGACTGAAGAAATGTTACACCTTATGGAAACAAGAAGACTCAACAAAAATAATTCTGCCAAATATGAAGAAATTCACAGACAAGTCAGAATATTATGTAAGGAGACAAAAGAAGCATGGCTTGAGGAAAAGTGCTTAGAAATTGAAAAACACAACAGTCAAAATACCCAATTAGTGCACAAAAGAATTCGGGAACTTACTAATAAAAGAACAAGTACATCAACAGGCTGAATAAAAACTAAAGATGGCAAAATCATAATAGAAAAAGATCAGATTATACATGTATGGACAGATTGTGTGAAAAACCTTTATGAGGATAACAGAGGGGAACAGTATGATATTAGATTTAATAATGAAGGACCGCCAATTTTGAAGATGGGGGTTCGAAATGTTCTTAAGCATATGAACGCTGGCAAGGCCCCCGGTGCAGATAACATCACAACAAAAATGATTACAACTTTAGAAGAATACGGAATAGATCAAGTCACCAGGCTGCTGAAAACATTATATGATACTTTAGATATAACTTCTGAATTATGTAGCTCTGTATTTATTGCAATCCCAAAGAAATCAGGAGCCTTGGAATGTGATCAACATAGAACAATTAGTATAATGAGCCACATCACTCAGACCTTGCTACGAATTATCATGCAAAGAGTGAGGAAGAAAATACAAAATGAAATAGGGGAAGAACAATGTGGGTTTGTAGAAGCAAAGGGTACAGTAATTGCTGTGCATATGCTGCGAACATTTATTGAACGTGCTATAGAAATAAACAAGGATATACATCTGTGTTTTATTGACTACACAAAGGCTATTGATAGAGTTAGACATATCAACATAGTGGATATTCTTGCAAGTCTACAAATTGATGGGAAAGACATTAGGCTAATAAAAAACATATATTGGAAACAACAAGCTGCCATAAGGATTGATAATGAAGTGGGACAATATCAGCCTATTAAGAGCGGTGTTAGGCAAGGATGTGTAATGTCTCCAGATCTTTTTTCCCTAAACAGTGAAAATGTTTTCAGAAATGTAGAAGATATAAATGGAATCAGCATTGGAGGACGAAACATCAATAACATTAGATACGCAGATGATACAGTATTGATTGCAGACAATGCGCAGGATCTGCAACAATTAGTAGATGCGGTTGTTGTACACAGTGAGCAACAGGGTTAGAATTAAATTGTAAAAAGACACAGGTTATGGTCGTCACTAGGAAGAACGAAATACCACAATGTAATTAATATACAAGTAAATGGGAATATTCTTCAACAAGTGAATCGGTACAATTATCTAGGAACAGTCATCACATCTGATGGGAGATGCCTTGAAGAGATTAGAACAAGAATCGTCATGGCGAAAGTAACCTTTAGCAAGATGAAAAACATTCTACCCAATAAAAAGATGTCAATTGAAACTAGAAAAAGAGTGTTGAGAGGATACATAGAGCCTGCTCTCTTGTATGGATGTAAAACTTGGACAACGAGCAGTCAAGCGGAAAAAACATCTGATGGCTGCAGAAATGTGGTTTCTGAGGAAAATACAAAGAATACCATGATCAGACAAAAGAACCAATGACCAAGTACTATAGGAGACAAATGAAAATCGTAAATTGATTAGAGAAATATCAAGAAGAGATAAGATCAGAAATGAAGAAATCAGGACTAAAGTGGGGGTTAAAGCTGCTCTAGATTTTATTAGAAAGCAGCAAGTCAAATGGTTTGGCCATGCAAGTAGGCTACCAGTCAACAGCATGCCACAACAGGCAATGACGTACAGACCAGATGGAAACAGAGGAAGAGGCCGACCACGTAAACGCTGGACGGAGGGAATAACAGAATCCATGGGAATGTCGATATACGAAGCCCATAACCGGGCACTCTCACGAAGTTTATACTTCACCTCGACACCGCAAGGTACAAGAGGAACATGATGAGATGAGATGAGATGAGATTAGAGAAATTAGACGTAGACAGTCAACATTTTTTGGACATGTTATGAGAAGAAATGGATTGGAAAACTTAGTGACAACTGGCAAGATCGAAGGGATCAGACCAAGAGGAAGACCGAGAGGAAAATACCTGGATGGCTTGGCCACATGGCATGGACGAGACAGGAACACTGAGCTGATCCACGACTCTTGGATCGAGTGAAATGGCGAGTCATGAGCGCCCACGCTTTCCGGCATGTTACATGATTGATTGATTATTTACTTCCTTAGTCTCTTATAGCATATATAAATGAGCATAACAAGAGGCTAGCAATGCGTTGATTAATCACCCCTTTTATGAAAAAAATCTTTCTCAACGGGTTGTGGTGGACTGACCACCATCAATACAATTATAGAAAGGGTCATAACAACATAACAGTTATATCAAGGGAATAAACTCAAAGTAAATTAAATGTATTATGTGATTTAAATAATGGTAGTATTCCAAGAGAGACCCTGCGTAGAACCATCATTAGAGAAGGCTCATTCAATGGCCAAGTAGATATCCAAGATCTACAACGGGTATTAGCGAACCGCCAGGCATGGAGAGACAGGACTTCTGCCCTATGCGCCGCCTTAGGCTCAAGAGGAAAGACTAACTAACTAACTAACTAAGTATTTCTTTTGGTTTGTTATGATATTTTCTCAGCAATTAGCGAAATAGGTATGTGGTATAAAATGCAGGTAAAAGTTTAAGAAAAGTTTTAAGTTTGTGGTAAAATTGTGACATTATTTTATACATGTCAAAATTTTATTATGGACTTTCATATTTCTCCAAGATATTACATTTATTGGTTTATTCTTTCAATGGTAGCGAGACCTTTTGATATCAAACATGTTATTTTTGGCCGTCCTTGATTTTGGGACGTAATTTGCAAATAACTATATATCTGTGATCGGTATTTGGCATACAAATCTTTAACTCGAGAAATAAAAAAGAACACAAGAAAAGGAAAAAAAACACCAATATATACAAGATTGATGTACCAGAATAGAGCAATATTATAAGACTGGAAGAGATTACGTAATGTTCAAAGAAATGAAGTTATTGGCTAGAAATGCTCAATCTCATTGAATAGTATCTGTGACAAGTTGGGAAATGATTCATTCATTGACACCTTGCCGTCTTGACAGACGATAGTTTGTTACATTGTGCTTCAAAAAGGCATAATAACTACAACCCATGGCGGTAGCAAATGTGACTGATAAGGTCAATTCGTGCTGTAAATGTTCGTCCACAGTGGATGCATGTGAACACATGGTCATTTCCACCATCATGCACTATCTTACGTTCCGCACGCTCGGTGTGCTACTTATTTGCAATCATTTTCTCCTTTGTCTTTATTCCATTTCTGATATTTGCCCTCCAAGCAATACGATCAGCTGCGACTTGCTCCCAATGTGCATTATCAATGCCTGTGTCAATCATGTCACGCTTACATAATCTTTGTATCGTAGTAGAGTCCGACCCTGAGATCTCTTACCCATTAGAGATGAATGTTTGTCCAAAGTGGATGCATGTGAACACATGGTCATTTCCACCATCATGCACTATCTTACGTTCCGCACGCTCGGTGTGCTACTTATTTGCAATCATTTTCTCCTTTGTCTTTATTCCATTTCTGATATTTGCCCTCCAAGCAATACGATCAGCTGCGACTTGCTCCCAATGTGCATTATCAATGCCTGTGTCAATCATGTCACGCTTACATAATCTTTGTATCGTAGTAGAGTCCGACCCTGAGATCTCCTACCCGTCTGTAATTCACCAAAAAGATGTCCTTTGGTATTCTGCCATCATCCATCCTCCTAACTTGTCCTATCCATCTAAGTCTACGAAGACTGAGTATGTAACAAACCGTCACCCAATCTGATCTCTCCAATACTTCAGTCTTGCCACTAAATATCAAGTATTCTTCGCTGACACCGCATATGAAAGCTGTTTAAACGTTTATCTTGGTGTGAGTAAGTTGACCAGGCTTCATTGCCATAAAGAAGAGTACTAAGGACACAGGCTTGATAGGCATGGACTTTTGTTTTGGCAGTAACCTATTATGTTGCATGAACTTTACAGAGGGTAAATATTATATTATGTTAATATGTTGCCACAGAGTTTCACTAATAATACTCTTTCTGAGATTATCCGAAATCCTTTAACCGCCCCAGCACTCATTTGATCAAAAATTATGCCAACTCCTCTTTTGTAGTCCTTCCCTCTGGATGAAATAATTCTTTACGTGAACGTAGCTAAATATTGTTCCCCCCCCCCCCCCCCTCTCTCTCTCTCTCACTCCCCCCCCCCCCTCTGCAGCTGGCCATCGCATTTCACAATATGTACGAGTATTAACAACAATTTGTTATTATGCATGTGGCAAGATATCATACAATTTTACTTCCTATATTTACTTCCTTAGTCTCTTATAGCATATATAAATTAGCATAACAAGAGGCTAGCAATACGTTGATTAATCACCCCTTTTATGAACTTGTAGCAAGGGACATAACAGTTATATCAAGGGATTATACTCAAAGTAAATTAAATGTATTATGTAATTTAAATAATGGTACCATTTCTCTTAGTCTGTAATGGAATTTTTTTTTTTAGCTATTAGCGAAATGTACATATGGTATAAAATGCAGATATAAATTTCAGGAATCTTTTAAGATTGTGTTAAAATTGTGACATTATTTTATGTGTATGAGAATTTTATAACTCACTTTGATATTTCTCTACGATATTACATTCAATGTTTTATTTTTTCAACGATAACATTCTATTTGTACATTTAGTGTATTTTTTGGCCGTCCTTGATTTTGGGACGTAATTTGCATATAACTATATATCTGTGAGTTGGTCTCCCTGTCCTAGGTGTAAACGTCTTTCTCCATATTCCCGTACATTCTCGTCAGTAACGTAACCTGCGGGAGAATCGGTAACGGACCTCGCCACTTTGGTAACTTACGGGGTATGTGAGCCGGTCGCTCAGAAAGGAATGGCAAACTACTGAGCGTAATCTTGCCTAGTACATCAACATCAACATAGACACTAACAAATCAAACAAAACATGGGAAAACATAATAGAGTCATATAACTTCCAACAGTTATTCAAACAAGCCACAAGAATAACAAAATCATCTGCAACACTTATAGATCATATCTATACAACGTGTGCTGACAACGTCACAGAATGTACTGTACCTATTAATGCAATGAGCGATCACTACCCAGTTGCACGTGGTCGAAAAGAGGTACCAAAACTCCGAAACACAAACATATAAGTATAAAATATAGAAATTATAAAAACTTCAATCAAGATACCTTTTTACAAGACTTGCTCAACTCATCTCTGGACCTCAGAGTTAACGCAAACACACAACATCCACTGCATAGTGAAATTAGGAAGGTGACGGGCAGCAGGTTAAAAAGAGGACGGTCGTGGATGGGTCAAGCCGAAGACATTCTTCAACAGGTGTGTTCACTTGAGGACTTGCGAGGAGTGGGTGCAAGTGCCAACAGACTTCTGCACATCCTTTTCAGTTTGCATCCAACTAGATAGGAAATGCAGACAAGAAAATCTGGCTGCTGTGGAGGCTGAAGTACAAGCGTTGATTTTCGAGAATTCGCTAGACGGTGACACGGTCATCTACACAGATGGGTCGGTCGTCCGACATGTGAGAAGCTCATGGGCCTTTACCGCTCGGGCCGGAGGGAGAATTGTGAAGGAGGACTCTGGTGCTTTCACTGAAACCACAAGTAGCCTGACCATGGAAGTCATGGCAGTAAGTAAAGCAATAACATGGCTCGAGACACAGACATTCACTAGGGCTTGTTTCCTTAGCGACTCAATGAACATGATCAAGTGGATAGAGGAGGGGTCGATCCGAAGAGAATGGTTGCTGCCTCTGGAGCGGTCTCGGCTGGCAAAGATTAGTTTCATCTTCGTGCCAGGGCATGCGGGAGTACAAGGAAATGAGCGGGCTGACAAGCTCGCAGGTGAGGCTACTGCGGAGGGCGGACGCGTCATGGACCAGGCTGACATTCTGAATGCTCTACGAGAAGTAAGACTTTTGCGAGAACCAAGTGATGACTGTGAATCTGCAACAATGGCCAGACTGCGAGAGCAGCAAATTAAAAGAGGTGTGGCCAAACAAGAACATTTCGCAGGAAGCCAAAGAAGATTGATAAACCAACACCGAACTGGTGTCGTTAGCCGCTACACGCTGCGGGATTTGCTGAGGAGGGGATCCGAACACTTATGGACTGAATGGTTCGATGTGCAATGAGGATGATCTGTCGACTAACTAACTTACTAACTATCTCTGGACTATGTTTACCAACTTCCTGACCCAGATGATGCTCTGGACAACTGGCTGAAGACCTTTCCAAGTGTATTTGATAAGCATGTTCCATTTAAGGAAGTTCGTGTTAAACATCACACTAATCCCCCGTGGATCACACAGGAGGTAGTTGAACTTACGAGAGACCGGGACAAGGCACATAAAAATAGAGATCTAACTATGTACCGTAGTCTGAGAAACAAAGTTCAATATGTTATTCGAGAAGAAAAGAAAACCTATTTTAAGAACTTAATAATAGATAAAACCAACACTAAAGATATATGGAAAGCAATTAATACCTTGACAAACAAACACAAATCATCACAATCGTTACCATCAAATCGAGTTACATGTGATCAATTCAGTAATTTCTTTCAGTATGACATAAACCAACTGAAGGCTGCAATACCAGATGTGCCTCATGACATACCTTTATTATCATCATTCTGTGAGAGCAAATGCTATGGAGACATTCACACAAACATACCGCTAATGACGACCACTGAAGTATTTACTCATCTCAGTAACCTAAAAAACAATAACTCATCAGGACTAGATGGAGTCAGTTATCGGATCCTTCGCTATGCTGCAACGGCGATCTGCGAGTCACAAACTTTTATATACAATCAATGTCTCAACAAATGTCAATTCCCATTAGCCATTAAAATCGCTAAAGTGTATCCTCATTTAAAAGCTGGTTCATTAGACGATTGAATCATGAATAATTATAGGCGCCATGTGATCGCCATTTGGCTAAGATTTATATATTATAAGATTTATATGTAGATTTATCTACGCTTGGTCTTTGCTTCAGTAAAGAGATGGTCACCAACTTCCTAACCTAACTCACCGTCCACTAATACTGGCCAAAATGCACATAGTGGAACTAAGGGCTCACAGCAAAACTAAGGGGACGTGGAGGCCTTAGAGTGTTACTCTATCCTCTGAGGGAACCGCCAGACCTTAAGAAAATTAGGCAAATAACTGAAGTCGGAGTTGGTGTTCGTCTAGTAATTGATCCATCGTGTAACATGCCGGTAAGCGTGGGCGATCATGTTTCACCACATTCACTCGATCACCATACAGGAGGTATTGCCGACTGGTGAATTGGCAGTACAAGCTAGGGATATCTTGATAACTGCAGCCAAATATTAAATTCCGAACATGATAAAGCAACATAAGCCACGGATTACATTAGACACGTTAGAATTAATAAAACAACGAAGGGAACTGAAATAGAAAGGATGTGAGTTCGATAACAGCAGGATGAATCTTTAACTTGAGAAATAAGAAAGAACACAAGAAAGGACAAAACCCAATTTATACAAGATTAATGTACCAGAATAGAGCAATATCATAAGACTGGAAGAAGAGATTACATAATGTTCAAAGAAATGAAGTTATTGACAAGAAATGTTATCTGTGAAAAGTTCGGAAATCATTCAATCATTTACACCTTGCCGTCTTCATAGACGATAGTTTGTTTTGTGCTTCAAAAGGGCATAATAACTACAACCCATGGCGGTAGCGAATGTGACTGATAATAGCAATTTGCGCTCTAAATGTTCGTCCACAGTGGATACATGTGAACACATGGTCATTTCCACCATCATGCACTATCTTACGTTCCGAACGCTCGGTGTGCGACTTATTTTCAATCATTTTCTACTTTGTCTTTATTCCATTTCTGTATTTGCTCTCCATGCAAAACGTTTAGCTGCGACTTGCTCCCAATGTGCATTATCAATGCCTGTATCAATCAAGTCCCGCTTACACACATCTTTGCATCGTAGTAGAGGCCGACCGTGAGATCTCTTATCCATCTGTAATACACCAAAAAGATGTCCTTTGGTATTCTACCACCATCCATCCCCCTAACGAGTCTTATCCATCTAAGTCTACGAAGACTGAGCATGGAACAAACCGTCACACAACCTGATCTTTCCAATACTTCAGTATTTGTGATTTTGTCTTGCCACATAATACCAAGTATTCTTCGCAGACACCGCATATGAAAGCTGTTTAAACGTTTCTTTAGTCTGAGTAAGTTGACCAGGCTTCATTGCCATAAAGAAGAGTACTAAGGACACAGGCTTGATAGACAAGGACTTTTGTTTTGGCAGTAAGCTTACTGTTCCCCCAGACTCTTTTTGTTAACCTGTTCATTGTTGTTGCTGCCTTACCAATCCTGATTTTGATTTCCCGATCTATGGATAATGTGCTATTTACCTCTGATCGTAGATATGTAAAATGGTCTACCATCTCTAGTTCGGCTTCGTCAATAAAGATTGATGGTACCCCATGTGCGCATTGTGACATAATTTGTGTCTTCTTGTTGCTAATTGTTAAACCAAATTCAGAACATGCATTGAAGAATGCAGACAGTAGACATTGTAATACTTCCTCAGAGTGGGTCGTAATTGCATCATCATCTGCAAAACGCAACTCTATGATCAGTACCCTCCTAATTTTGGTCTTGGCCTTCAATCTCCGAGCATTGTAGAGTCCGCCATCTGAGCGTGAGTGAATGTATATACCACATCTTGATCACGAAAGGCATATTCCAGTAGATTTGAAAAGTATATTCCAAAGAGGGTGGGAGCTAGTACACAACCTTGCCTAACTCCACTCTTGATTTCAAACTCTTCTGATACCCTTCATGCCTGTGTGGAATGATTCCACAATGAACAGAAGAGTTGGTGGGCAGCTGATCTTCTTTAGTGCCTTGAACAGACCCTAACGACTGGCAGTCAAATGCCTTTGTGAGGTCGATGAAGGCAATAAACAATGGCTGATTCTGTTCACGGCATTTTTCTTGCATTTGTCGCAATGAGAATATCATATCAATGGTAGACCGATTATGTCGAAAGCCACACTGTGATTCGTGGTAGATTTGATCTCCCTGGACTTGAAGTCTGCGCAGAACACTTCTGGCAAATACTTTACCAACAATACACAGAAGTGAGATACCCCTATAGCTGTTACAGTAGCTCCTGTCGCCCTTGTTCTTGTAAACAAGAAGAGTGCAGGTCCACTTGGGTTCCCAATCCATTGGAATCTAAAGCCCTCGATTTATATATCGAAAAAACACATTTTTTGACATCCAAAAACTAACATTCAAGCCACTACGACATTCCAACCTTTCCGCGGATGAATAACGGGCATTCACACAGTTGAAACGTCGTGAGAACATAGTTATCAAACCTGCCGACAAGGGAGGGGCGCTAGTGGTTTAGAGGAAAGACTTGTATTTACAGGAAGGCAACAAGTAACTTGGGGATGCAACCTTCTACAGACCACGGACACAAGATGGGACGGTCAGCAACAACACCCAGGTCAAAAGCGTGACTAACGACATCATCCAGCAAGGTGTTTTGCCCAGCTCTGCCACCTCGCTGATCATCCAAGATAGCTGCTTGGGCAAACCTGCCTTTTATATGCTGCCTGAGACACACAAACCAGGGAACCCAGGCAGACCTATCGTCTCGGCCTGCTCATGCCCTACAGAACGGATTTCAGAGTTCCTAGACAGCATGTTTCAGCCGTTGGTTGCCAGCCTCCCTTCGTATATCAAAGACACCAACCACGCTCTCTCCATCTTCGATTCCATCTGTTTCACAAACCCTTCTCAGTGTCACATCTTCACTTTAGATGTGACTTCACTCTACACATCTATTCCGCACTCTGACGGCCTTAAAGCCTTGGGATTTTTCTTGGAGAAAAGGCATAACCCCTCAATAGCCACTGGACCATTGCTGCGTCTGGCAGATTTAGTCCTCAACCTCAACTTGTTTGAGTTCAATGGGGACTATTTCGACCAGATTAGCGGGGTGGCCATGGGTACTAAGAGGGGTTCTAGATATGCCTGCCTCTTCAAGGGCTATCTGGAGCACCAGGTATGGAGTCAATACACCGGTAGGCTCCCAGAACTTTACAGGGGGTACATTGATGACTGCTTTGGTGTCTCGAACATGCCCTTGCCTGACCTCCAGAACTTCATTGCCTTTTTCTCAGACTTCCATCCCAGCATCAAACTTACCTCCACCATTTCTTCGTCGGCCGTCAACTTCTTAGACCTCACAGTCTCTTTAGGTTCCGCGGGTCTATGCACGACGGTTTATTATAAACCAACTGACTCGTATTTATTCCTTCTCTATACCTCCTCCCACCCTCCATCGTGCAAACATTCTATTCCTTTCTCCCAACAGTTACGTCTACGACGGCTTTGCCAGGATAACAGCGACTTCCATCAAAAAGCCCACGGAATGCTTGATTTCTTTCGCCTTCGAGGCTATCCTGAGAATGTTCTATCTACAGCTCTTCACCGCTGCCAGTCTATCAGTCATACTGAGGCTCTCTCCTCCAGGCCGAAACCACGAAATAATAGACCTGTCCTCTCACTTACTTACCATACCCACAATATTGCTGCCAAGAATATCCTCCTTAGACATCTGTCCATTCTCCGGGCGGACCTGACCACTCGTGATGTCTTCTCAGAGGCCCCTTTTGTGGCGTATAGTGGGGATCGTAACCTCAGGGATGTGCTGGTCCATGGCAGTCTATCCCAACCTCACAAGTCTCTTCCTGGCACGGTGGCTTGTCTTCGATCGCGTTGCAAGGCCTGCCCACACGTACTTCAAACCCAGAGTCTGACATTCCCTAAGACGACCTTCCACATCCTTGAGGGTTTCTCATGCATCAGTCGCAACGTCATCTATACGACTACCTGCAAACGTTCTGACATGAGATATGTCGGTGAGATAGGCTTACGTCTTGGTGACAGATTTAGACAACATCTTTCTGATATCACCAGTGGCACCCACAAATCAGTATCCATGCATTTCAACAGTTCTGAACACCATGACGTGGCCGACATACAAGTCACGGCCATCAAATCATGCTCATCCCACGAACGGGATTGGAAGACTTTGGAACACCGTCTTATCTTCCAGTCGGGCACACTCTCGCCTCACGGTCTCAATGTCCAACACACTTTCATTTAACTTCCTAACCTCACCCCTATCATCCCCTAGTTTACAGTCCGCCATCTAGGTACGTGCAGGTCCTTTACAGGACGTCGCAGTAAACTTTCTTGGCAGGTTTGCATTCGGTGTTTTGCTATCGTTTCTGAACGACCGCTACTCATTCCCCTCTGTGAGGACCAACACAATGTAATCTTCCGCAGCTGTATTTCGAGCGCTTAACGAGAATTGCCAATTGTGAACTGCGTCCGCGACATTTTTGCCTGTCCTAATTTTCACTTCTCCGCCCACATGGGCTCTTCTCCACCCCCAACTCCCCTTCCGCTTGACCTTTGACCAGTGTACCATACATCCGGTCTAGTAATCCACTGACAGCCCAACGCGTTTCAGTCTCTCCTAGAAAGGATACAGATTCAGATAAGTACCTTTAATTAGTTTATTATTGTCATGTGTTTCAGGTAGTTTTGTGTCGGTTTGTGATTGTTTGTCCTGTGCTGACGAAGGCTTTGACCGCAACGTCCAATTTGTCTCTTGTAGTCGTGTTTTAGTAAAGCTCACAATTTACTTCTCGTTTTTTTTTTTTTGGTGATTCATTCATTGCCTTGTTCTTGTACAATGTTATGATGCTTGAGTCTTTGAAATCCTGTGGGATTTGTCCTTCTCGCCAGCAAAGCTCTATAGCTGATGGATCTGTAGAGTGAGTGTGTCCTGCCCATCCTGATAACCTCTATTGGAATCCCATCCTTACCCGAAGCCTTGCCAGATGCAAGTTCATTTATAGCACACTTAACTTCTGGTATGGTGGGAAGTGTGTCCAGGTGGTCAAGTTGGCAGGACATCTATGGCGTTGAGGGCATCATCCGCTAGTTTGGCCTCACTTGAGAAAAGCTCCAAATAGTGCTCTACCCATCTATCCATCTGCTGTTTCTTATCAGTGATAATTTCTCCAGTCAAGGTTATTAGTGGTGCACTTCTTTTTATCATTGAACCACAGGCTTTCTTTATCCCTTCATACCTAATTATGATGTTATCCTTACCATTTGCATATTGAATGGACTCACATAACTTGATCCAGTAGTCATTTGCACACTGCCTGGCAGCCTTTTGCACATCCTTCCTGGCTTGCTTCAGCTCACTAAGAGTGTTACGCGTTGTTTTTTCCTTGTTTCTTAAAGAGCTATCTTCTTTTTATCAATCAAGGGCTGCAGTGTCTGGCTGTTGGAAAATACCTTAACAGAATCTAGACAAATTCTAGAAAGATGGCAGGAATACTGCAATGGAATGTATGATATGAATGTTTGTTTGTTTTTATTCATTCATTGAGATCAAACAAGGGTGCTAGAACAGGGCAAACCGGGTTATTAACCAGCTGTCAGCAATACTACAGGAGGGTATGGGGCAGGGTGTGGGAAGGAAGAGATAACCACGGTTATATAGATACAAAAAGAACATTGTTCAGCCTTATTTTTCAACAGATACTATGTTATCGGTGTGAGAGATTACCTATGACATCAAGATCATCAAAAAAAATTGCAACGGACTCACAAAGTATTACGAGAAAGGTGAAGACAGGCATGCTACGGGCACAATGGCAGGCTTCCATTGAACATTCTAAAATAGAGAGAATCTATTGTATGGGAAGCGAGCAGCAGGCAAACAGATTGGTTGGGTCTTCACCCCCTGGTGGGGTATTGGCGCAATGTCGCATAAATTCTTGGAGATGTCGATAGATGAAAGACTATCGCGCCAATGCGTCTACCATCAGCCGTCATTCTTTGATGTGTTGTCGATCGAGGAAAGACTGTCGCGCCGTTGGTCTACAGGCGTCAGCCATCCTTTGAAGTTGGAGACACTCTGTCTGGATGTGGGTTGGCAAGATCTTTTGTTGTGGGAAAAATATTCTCCAGATCACAGACCGGTAAGACTTTTTGAAGTACCGGAGACAAGTTCCCAGATGAAAGGGACAGCCAGCCAGTTATTTACACCCAGTCGGAAACGGAGAGAGAAAAATAGCTTCTCGATGTCTAGTGTCTAGACAGACTTGTGACGTCATTTAGACACAGTATTAAAAACAGTCGGGATAAACAACTTTGGCGGGAGTTGACCAAATGTTGTGAAACAATAAGGACGTGTCTGATATTCCGAGTATAATTCTGGATAGGGACTACAGTGTCTTCTGTCGACTTACATTGGCGGACATTTTTCCTTTGTGTGATTTAGTAGTCTCAATTTTCAAACCGGAATAGATATATGGTATTTAATTTAATAGACATAAATTAAATTGTTCTTAGGAATCGAGTGTAGTAATGTGCGTTGGGAGAATGTATTATAGGAGCATCGGCAGCAGTAGGCTATCGCGGTGCTTAAAATAGCTAGTGTGAGATATCAATTAACTCAGTGAGTTAAGGACAATGTAGTGGAATGATGTTTAGGGAGATTGAGGATGGTTGGGGGGATAAAGGAAATGTAAAGTGATAGGATCTTCCAGTAGGGTGTCTACTGGGTTTCTGCACTTTTTCTTTAGTCTTTCCTTGTCTTACCATGACTCAGACCAATGTGATGAGCTCCTCTGCATTATGACAGAGTTTTGTTCTCTGTTATATATCTTAGTGCGGCCTTTGGCCTACACTCACCTAATAAAGGTCGGAATCGGGTTGCTCTCACCAGGTGTGTTCTCTCTTCAACAGGTTCCACTAGGTTTACCAAGAAGTAGCCGAAAAGTATGGCTCGATTATTGAAGGAAGTTTTTTTACTCAACGGCTTTTGCACTGGGCCCATATCCCATTGGGTCTGCAAGAACCTGGACTCTGCTGAGCAGGAACTGATGATCATTTCAGAGTGATTCCTTGGTGGTGGTTCTTATTATATTAGAATACATATACTTACAATACCACCAGTAACAGGAACAACAGTAGTATATAGAAAAACTGGAAAATTAACACAGTGTTTTCGAAATGGGGAATTCTTGTGAATCATTACCAATTAACAGTGAGTTTTCTAAGTGATGAATTTCTATAACCTTAACTACTAACATTTAGTTTCAAAGAGACAGTAAACATTATCTACGGTACAAGTGTTATCAGATTACAGAACTGGTAGTGACCTGTTAGTTACATTATGTGTGACAGATTCATGGTTAGTATTGGACTATATCCACTATTGGTGACCAGGTATCCGGACTATCCAAGAGCTATTGGAGGAAGTCGACATTTGGCCGGAGAGACGCATCATTTGGTGAGGTCTTCTTGTACTTGATCTATGGTGCTGTTGTGTGGCCAGTACAGTGATGAAGCAGACTTTGATCCTGATCTATTCGGTCTGATTCTGCATACACATTAGATTATACGACAGACATTCTACACATACACTTTGCACACACCTGTCACTTTTCTTTATTAAATTAATTTGTCATTTTTGTTAGAGGCTACTGTTGTGTGGGTATGTCTTGGAAAAGAGTGAGAGGCGGAATGGTCCATAGGTAGAAGAGAGAGAGAGGGATCCGAAGACTGACGGGGTGTTGTGGACAGAAATCCAGAAGATCCTCAAAATAATTATATGGGGTTAAAAGAATGTGGGTGTTGATTCCCCTCACCCCAGGGACGACACATATTACGACACGCATGATAAGGCAGATGTGGTCTGGGTCCGATGTAATCGTGTGTACAGTGCATAATAACGAGTAGATCCTCACGGCTTGGACAGAATGGTGCCGCAGGGAGTGACCAAAGGATTCGGCCAACACTCAAAACTCCGAGGAAAGGCCAGAGTGACATATATTCAGACTGCTATCGGTACCATTATTACTGGGACTCTTCGCTGGCTGTTACAAATGAGGAAAAAGCAAGTATGAGAATATCCTGAGTGCTGTGATGCAGGTTCCTGACTCAACTCAACTCAAGATCATAGTACAGTACGGTCTCGGCTGTGAATGTCTGAAGTAATGGACCTCGAGCCTTTTCTGTCCTGAACCTGTATTGTCCTTTTAGTTTGGCTGTATCCTGGCCACATTTTGGGGGTGTCTATCCATTTGTATTCTTGACGACTTCTAGCTTTTTTGTTCCCAGCTTTTCCCTCCATTGTGGTTTCAGTAAACTGTAATGTCGTTGTATTTACCAAAGTACCTTATCTTTCTCTTTTGCATTTCTTAAATGGGATGGCTGCTGCATCGGAGGGTTGAGTATGAATGAAAATACACAAATGTGCCGTGACATCTTTGGACGTAACACAACATATTATTTTGTACTTCTTTCAGCAGCGTCAGTTTTATGTTGAGTTATTCAAGAACTTGTCAGTTCGTCATTTGTTTGTTTGTTGGTGTTTTCCCCCCAGAACTCGCTCCAGTCTTCTTAAAAGCAACATTTGAAAGGCTTTAATTGTATATACTCTATATGTTTATTTAAGGCACACGTTTCCACTCGAATGAGCAGCGGTTACTTCTTCTGCTGCAGGTGGTTCCTCTTTCAATCGTCACGCTAGTTATGAACATCAAAGGTCAGCGTTTTCCCCACTGTGTGTCGGACTTCAGCAAGCATGTGTATGAGGTTTGCTTCCCCTAGACACATTCCATCCAAGGTCACGTAAATAGGTTTGCTTCCCCTAGACACATTCCACCCAAGGTCACGTAGATAGGTTTGCTTCCCCTAGACACATTCCACCCAAGGTCACGTAGATAGGTTTGCTTCCCCTAGACACATTCCACCCAAGGTCACGTAGATAGGTTTGCTTCCCCTAGACACATTCCACCCAAGGTCACGTAGATAGGTTTGCTTCCCCAAGACACATTCCACTCAAGGTCACGTAGATAGGTTTACTTCCCCTAGACACATTCCAACTTGCACGAACCAGTGTACGAACTCCGTAGCACCGGCGAGGGTCCTGAAATACTTTGCTAGATTTTTAATCTCGAAATTTTGCCCGGGCAGCTCCGTTAGGCTACTCTTTGTCGATTTCCAATTTCCAAGGTATTTTTGTCTCCCTGTCCTAGGGGTTAGCGACTTTCTACGCAACCCCGTTTATCCACGCGAGCAAACGCAGCTGCGCGAGAATAGGCAGCGGTTCTCGCAGAGCCCGTTACTTACGGGATTTATGAGCCGACCGCTCAGAAAGCAATGGCAAACTACTGAGCGTAATCTTGTCAAGAAATCAACAACAGAGGTAAAATGCTGGTGTTGACAGCGATGTCCTCTAATAGGATATGCGGGGAAAAGAGGGGGGGGGGTGATATTTACGTGCTTTACACTACACACAGGCGTCCGATCTCACTACCCAGAGACCGGGGGAAATTTAGTTTCTTGAAGTCCACGTGAAAAGGTCCCTGCCCTTACAGGGGCTTGAACCTGGGACCTCCAGCACTCGAGGCAGACACCATATCTCGAGACCACTCAGCCCCCTCCTACTATAAGACCTGGTCTTATTTATCAAAAATTGTAATAGGGTTTATTTTCTGGGGATGTCTTTTTTTGTTTTTCAGCTTCAAACATCTACATTTATTCATGTACAAAATTCTGCATCGTCTGAAATATCGTCATAACTCTCCAAATCTCGAATCGTAGTCTGAGGTCCTAGGTCTATAAACACTGCAGTGTTATCCATGGCGCGATTCGTAAGCCCGCTTACCCGCATTCAAAACATAGCTGCGACCGATATGGCAGCAGACCGCGTTGCACTGGGTTTTAACGAGTTGGTATGGGAGCTGATCGTTTAGAAAGCAATGGTAAACTACTGAATGTAAACTTGACAAGACATCAACGAAAGCAATAAAATGCTGGTGTTGAAAGCGATGTCCTGTACAAAAAAGAGTGAGCAAAAAAAACAAAAATCATGTAGGGGAGTTGGTATTTAGAAAAGTCGATGCCATCAACAAAGTACTTGAATGCAAGTGCACGGTACTTGAATGCAAGTACACGTTTAATACCTTCATTCTAGCTGACGATCTTAACCAGGGCTTATTTTAGAGGTATGTCTTACATTAAAAGCACCCTCATAAATCGTGCTAGGGCTTACTTTAGGGGTGGGCCTTAATTTCGGGGAAACACGGTGGTATTATTTCCCTTTACATTTTAAGTGGACAAAACTCAGTGCGAGTAACAATTGTGTGTAATCGAACGGTAAGCCGATGATTTTCGATACCTGGAGGGTTTATTTACATTATTTAGGAAGCAGGGAGAAATCATTATCAACACAGGGCGCCCACGTTCGCTCTCCGAGGGTGTGATGGCTTTTGGGCAGACACACTTAGTGTTGTCCATATTGGAAAGACACGATAACAAACGTCTCGAAGGTGAATATGCTCGACAATAGAAACGGAAGTCATGCCACGGACGGGCCCGCCTCCTGAATGTAGCATGAAAGTAAAGATTAGGCTTTGAATAGAGAGAGAGGGGGGGGGGCAACTTCTGTTCATCAGAAACTCCTGTGGTGCTTGCTCCGCGGGGAAGTTTTTTCACCATGGGTTTTAATTGCAGAAGATCGGTGCCGGCTTTAAAGGACAGACGTGCAAAATTATATTTATAAGCTGAGTTCAACATGCAGCAGATTATGAATATAAATACAACCAAAACTGAAGTAATGCAAGTTAGCAGATCTCCTGGTCCACTATATAAACTGATAAATAGTACACTTCTGAAACAAGTTACTAAAGAAATTAAATATCTATTGAGTATGATCTTAGAAGATGGCAGAATAGACAGAAATCGAAATCAGGTGTCATAAAAGAAGTGAGCTTATATATCAAAAATCACCCATACTGAAACAGTCAAATATGCCTATGTCCGCAAAGTGACAGATAATAAATAGCATATTCACACCAATACTATGCTACCAGTGTTAAACATGGACATTATCCAAATCACACTTACGCAAAATCAAACCTGCGAGATGAGATGCGTGAGAAGAGCTACCAACTTAACTATCCAAGGTCAAATAAGAAATGTATTGAAACGATTTTATCAGACACAGTGAGATCAGCATCTTGTGCTACATATATTGAAAGGCAGAAGATCAAAGATCAAAGCCGGTCTCTCTGGCCGAGGGGTTACACCACTTTCTCCGTAATCCCGTTTATCACGCAGAGTCTCGAAGCGGGCGAGAACTGGGAGCGGGGGTCGTCGTCCCCCCCCCCCCCCCCGCTGGTGACTTGCGGGACAACTGAGCCGGCGGCTCAGAAAGCAATGGCAAACTACTGATCATAATCTTGCCAAGAAATCAACAGACAGCTGAATGATGCTGATGTTGACAGCGATGTCCTGTAAAGGATATGCAAAAAAAAAAAAAAAAAAGATGATCAAATGGTTCAGCCATCTCGTTAGAATGCAACACCGTCAACTACCGGCACTGTCCTTACATCAAAGGACATCTGCTACGAGAGTAAGAGGACACCGGTGAAGAAAATGGACTGAGGACATCAAAGACAGTGTATAACCACGCGGAAAGATACTACCCGATGCCATGTATCTGACGCCGGATCACCAATTATTCCTCCCCACGCCGATTGACGGCAATAGTGGATGGTAATGATGATGATGATGATGATGATGATGATGATGATGATGATGATGATGATGATGATGATGATGATGATGATGATGATGATGATGATCCATGTGTATAATCCTCTTCAGAAGCCTGGTTTGGAACAGACATCAGCAATCGTGACCCTACAATCCTGCCATCTGGTATTTTTATGAAGTTGGTTTTGCTTATATTATCATCTGTAGCTAGGCTGTTTACGGTCTCCAGATACGCCATTTTATGGCTTGTACAGTGTTGTATTTATAACAGTAATCAGTAATCCGCTGTTCAAAGTTCAATAATTTTGTAATTATAATTGGGATATATAACTATCTTTTACAAAACTTCCCAAGAAACCCTAACAATCATCTGTCATCCATTTCTTTTTTCTTACAACTGTATGTTTATGTGAAATAATTTCTTTTGATGTCTGTTGGATTGATTCCCGCAACATTTCCCATTGTTCATGAAAATCTGCATTATCTCCATGGCATTATATCTGTTCTTTACAGTAACAATGTACCTTTCTCAAATTTCTTGTCTGTTTTAAGTACTGCTAGATCTAACCTTTTTGGGGGTTTCTTTATGGTTTTAAGTCTTAACCTCATTTTTCCTATAATTTGCACATTGTCACTATTTCCACCTGCTCCTGGTGTTTGCCGCTACTAAACTGCTTCTGAATTTCTTTCTAATCTTTATGTAGTCAATTTGATAGCAGGTATTATCTCCAGGGCTTTTTTCCACGTATGTAATCATCAAGGATGGTGTTTGAACCAGGTGTTACCTATTATCATGTCATGGTGTACTGCTCAATCAATTCTCTCACTTCTGTGTTTGCACTGGCCCACGATCATGACTAATTCATTATATATATATGTGTGTGTGTGTGTGTGTGTGTGTGTGTGTGTGTGTGTGTGTGTGTGTGTGTGTGTGTGTGTGTGTGTGTGTGTGTGTGTGTGTGTGTGTGTGTGTGTGTGTGTGTGTGTGTGTGTGTGTGTGTGTGTGTGTGTGTGTGTGTGTGTGTGTGTGTGTGTGTGTGTGTGTGTGTGTGTGTGTGTGTGTGTGTGTGTGTGTGTGTGTGTGTGTGTGTGTGTGTGTGTGTGTGTGTGTGTGTGTGTGTGTGTGTGTGTGTGTGTGTGTGTGTGTGTGTGTGTGTGTGTGTGTGTGTGTGTGTGTGTGTGTGTGTGTGTGTGTGTGTGTGTGTGTGTGTGTGTGTGTGTGTGTGTGTGTGTGTGTGTGTGTGTGTGTGTGTGTGTGTGTGTGTGTGTTGGCGCATATGCTTGTACAGGGTATATTTTTAATAGTTGAACGCCTCTAAGTCAAATCCTCCAGATGTGAGGGCCTGGCCGCTACTTACCTCCTCCTCTTGGAGGTTTGATGCTGAGTCGCCAGCATCTGCAGCCTACCTTGTTCCAGACGTACTGGTTATCCATTCCTCTAGAGAAAACAAGACAAGGTCGAAAGAGAGAGAGAGAGAGAGAGAGAGAGAGAGAGAGAGAGAGAGAGAGAGAGAGAGAGAGAGAGGGAGAGAGAGAGAGAGAGAGGGAATAAAGAGATCATGCTGCATGGGCAACACATGTTCTCTGAATCCAAGCCCAGGCATTGTGCGATGGAATTCTAGCTCTAGTTACAATCCACATATTTTCGTCTGTAAAGACGTTATGGTGCCACTATTTTTAACGACTCTGCAGTGTCTGAAAATATTGCCGGTCCAAGTTTTGTATTTACCTATATGTTGCATGAACTTTACAGAGGGTGAAATTATATTATGTTAATATGTTGCCACGGAGTTTCACTAATAATACTCTTTCTGAGATTGTCCGAAATCCTTTAACCGCCTCAGCACTCATTTGATCCAAAATTATGCCAATTCCCCTTTGGTAGTCCTTCCCTCCGGTTTAAATAATTCTGTACGTGAACGTAGCTAAATATTGTTTTCCCCCTCACCTGGCTATCGCATTTCACAATATGTACGAGTATTAGCAACAATTTGTTATTATGCATTTGGCAAGAAATCATAAAATGTTATTTCCTATATTGACTTCCTTATTCTCTTATAGCATATATAAATTAGCATAACAAGAGGCTAGGAATGCATTCATTAATCACCCCTTTTATGAACTTGTAGAATGGGACATAACAACATAACAGTTATGTCAAGGGAATATACTCTAAGTAAATTAAATGTATTATGTGATTTAAATAATGGTACCATTTCTCTTAGTGTGTTATGGAATTTTCTTAGCCATTAGCGAAATGTATATGTGGCATAAAATTCAGGTATAATTTTAAGGAAACTTTTAAGGTTGTGTTAAAATAGTGGCATTAATTTACATGTGCGAGAATTTTATAACTGACTTGGATATTTCTCCACGATATTACATTTAATGTTTTATTCCTTCATTGTTACTTAAACATGCAGAAATTCGTTGTATTTTTTGGCCGTCCTTGACTTTAGGACGTAATTTGCATATAACTATTTATCTGTGAGTTGGTCTCCCTGGCTAGGTGTTAACGTCTTTCTCCGTACATTCTCGTGAGTAACGTAACCTGCGCGAGAATCGGTAGCGGTTCGGTAATATTATTTTGCATCCTCTACTTAACTGTCATAGACTGTTTCAATAGTGTCTTTGCCTGAATTTTAAACGGCTGCCTCGGAACAGTTGGTAAACATGAAGCTCCAACACTCCATATACCTGCTGTAGTCATATACTTGCCTCTACATTTCCCCCCCCCCCCTCAATTGTTTGCTTGCTTTGAACTCAAGCATAGTCCATTCACACGCGTTACTACTTTTAGCGCACTAGACTGAATGTTGTGTGTGGATTAGCTTTCCCTATTACCAGTGTCCCTCGCCATCAGGTGAACCCACTCTGACTTCTCGGGTACTTGTAATTTACATCCCCTAGTCAAGGATGAGAAGTCAACATTTTAATCCCAACTGACCGGTGTAGGGGTTGAACCTGCTACCTTGGCATCAGCACACTGGACGTTTAAGGGCCAGTGTTCTTATCCATTCGGCCATGGTGACCTCCAAATCTAAATAACATGCTTTCAAATAAATTGTATCATGTACAACTTGACATAATTTTATTGAGTAACAGGTGATGATGAAATCTTCCATTCACAGGCATAACTTCGTGTCTATATCATTGAAAGAATGAAGTTTTGTCTAAACTCGGCGGCAATGTAATTGTGTGGTATTGTAAAGGCGTGCAAGATCGCTTACTTGATGAAACTGAACCATGGAATGTCAAACTTTTGACACCAAAGACAGCCACAAGACAGCAAGCATAAGACAAAGAGCTAAAATATACAGGCTGTATTGCCCGTCTATCTTATTAGCAATTACTAATATGAAAAAAGATTTCATCCTGAAACAAACTTGCGAACCAACTCTACAGAGCTACGTTAAACTAAAAAATTATAAACCTAAGACAGCCAAATATGCCAAATCAAGACAACAGAATAATGTGCTTAAACCATTTTATACCTCAAAAAAAAAAACAACAACAGACAGACAGCCTAACAATGAAGCTGCGGCTGCCTATGCAATAATAAATGAAACAGAAGATGACTCAGCAAAAAAATACTTGTACCCACAACATATGATGACTCACGAAGAAAGCCACCATCTTTTCTTCTTTCGTTGGCTTGAAATATGTCTATAACTGCAAAGTTGTCTCTTGTATG
The DNA here is from genome assembly GCA_963921405.1 of Cepaea hortensis. Taxonomy (NCBI): domain Eukaryota; kingdom Metazoa; phylum Mollusca; class Gastropoda; order Stylommatophora; family Helicidae; genus Cepaea; species Cepaea hortensis. The sequence goes on from CAWUFQ010000012.1 coordinate 1,146,137, forward strand.
AATTTAACTGTCTTGTTTAGTTCACTCAGCGGTCCATAGAGTTTATCTTCCACTGTTGTCTCTCTAGGCCAGAAGGTATGCCTAGATATATTGTATTTTGGGCAGTCTTCGAGTATGTGATCTGCTGTCTGCGATGCCAATCCACATGTGCACATGGCTGATTCACCAATCTTGAATTTTGTATGCATGTAGTTATTCATCTATTGTGTCCTGTTCTGAAGCGTGGAATAATGACGTTGTCAGAGCCTAACATGGTATAGCTGTGCAGCAACATCGTTGCGACACCCGGCGGACAAGAATTGTCGGCGGACAAGATTGTTACCTGACACGCGACCAGCGGTCAGGCTGACGACAGACGCACGCAGGACACGTGACACCACTAGAGGCAGTGGGCAGTTGGCGTGCTAAGCTCAGACCGAGCTGGGACCGGAGACTGGACGGACATGTGCGATGAGAGCAAGGCGTTTGTGTGAATCTCCGTGGTTGAAAGCCGAACGACTGATATCTTGAGCGTCAGACCTATGAGCTGTATTGTGGTTGTGAGCGTCGTGAGTTATATATTGTAGATTGTTGTAATTATCGTTCTGTATTTAATGTGGCAATAAATCCATAGAACTTGTGTTGCTGTGTCTTACGTCGAATCACGTTATACTTGTACTGTCTCACACGTGTTAGCTAACGAGCCAATTATAAGATCCTGACATGTGTGGACGTGGGTTGCTCGTCCTTGTTTAAGAACCTAATATATGTAGACGTGTGTTGCTCGTCTTTGGTATTTAAAACTATAATTCTTGAACTTGTGAAATTTGTCAAGGTTATAGCTATGTAAATGTGATCGTGAAAGTCTCAGTATGATCCATTATTACATTGTTTAAATATGTGTAAAACCATTAGTAAATGTGCAGTACATATTGTTTGATCCTGTAAACGTGTAAAACATTTGTGATTTGTGAAACTTGTCACCGTTTGACCTTGTCGACATTGTTATTTTGTCGCCATTTTGACCTTGTCGCCATCTTGTAAACTTGATGTCTATGTCCTTACTTAATGTCATCTTGATGTAAGTGATGTGTCATCAATGTTATTGAGTGTTCAAATACAGATAGATTGTCTTTGTGTATTGAGTTTGTGGAACGCAAAGAGTTTTGGAAAGAGTGTAACTTCTGTTGAAAGAAACACTGTTGACGACAAATTTACGACATACAATTACACTCGACGCCATCCAAACCTAATCAACACTGAGTGACTTGCAGGCACACACCAACAAATAGACGCTAACTTATTTTCTTCCAAAAACAAAGCAGGTTTTTCCGTACCATCCATAACCTTGCCGTAGAGGTCATTAGTGGTTCCGAAGTAACGACCCTACAGTTTTCTAGCCCGATTGTCCAACCATTCTTCACCGTATCCAGGGCACTTGAGTATATTTTTCTATACTTTAACTTTACGTATGCAATAGTAGGCACGCATCGTATAGTAAAATAAATTGTAAATTGTTTATTACTAACCATTTATAACATATTTTGTGTGGTTGATTTTCACTGACGTATTTTCCCCATCATGTCGTCATTATTTGATTTCATCGATATTTGTATTAAATTACATCTAACAGGTGATGAATTAACAAAATGGAGCGAGGACAAATACTCTGAATACCTGCTGGTACAGGAGAAAAATAATGAACGCGAAGAAAGAGCAGCGGAGAGAGCCTTAAAACAGGCAGAGATTGAAACAGCTTTGAAACAGGCAGAGATTGAAAAAGCTGCCAAGCAAATAGAGGCAGAAACAGCTCTAAAACAAGCTGAGATAGCAGCTCAGAGTAAGAAAGAAGAACTAGAATTGCAGTTGAAAATGAAACAACTTGACACTGAGACTGCGATGAATAAAGAATCAAAGAAATCTGAAAGACTGGAAAAAGAAAACCAGTATAAGAAGTATCAAGGTATCGTACGTAACTATACCTCAGGTGACTGCATAGCAGCCTTTACCCAAAATTTTGAGACTTTAATGGAACATTACCAAGTTCCACTTTCTGAATGGAATATTCTTTATATGAGGAGTCTATCTGGGGAACCTCTTAAAGTCATTGAAACCATCCCCAAAGACCTAAGGAAAGAGTACCATTATATTAAATCTAAGATAATGGCACATTTCATGTTAGACGAGGCAGGTTACAGAGAACAATTCAGTAAATTGAGTCCAAAATCAACTCAAACGTTCTCTGACTACCTCTGTTTAGTCCGAGATGTTTTCAGCAAATGGACTTCAGCAGCCAAAATTAATAAAAGTTATGATAGATTAGAAGATCTCATCATTCGAGATAAAATCATTTCTTCTATCCCATCATCGTTTTCTAAGTTCTTACAGGAGAATGAATGCACAAGTGTGGAAGAAATTGAAAGACGTGGGTCGGCCTATTACACGGCCAACAAACAATGCTTTGCCACTGAAGCTACTGACAGTAACTGGGTAGCAGCAGCCAACTATGAGAAAAACTATAGTAGGCAAAAACCAAACAGGCCTACCTCTGAGAAATTTAGACATTGCATTCATTGTAAATTTTCTCACCATTTGAACGAGATGTGCGATAAAAACCCAGGGTACCAAACATACTTGCAAAATATGGTAAACAGACAAGACAGAGAGCGTAAATCGTTCAAAAGTTTACGTAAATGTTTTCTCTGCAAGGCTTTCGGGCACCATCGCATGGATTGTAGAGGCAGGCATATGACCAACAAAGCCAATGCCGCCTTGTTCGATAGCTCAGCGTCAGAAGACGAAAATCCAGAGAAACATCCTGTGAATGCAGCACAGGCTTGTGATGTATTTAGTGCTAATAAATGCACCGTCTGTAACACCTTCTATGAAGATGGTATCTTAACATGCGGGCACGCCATCCCTATTGCCAATGAGGAAGCTAACTTGGTAATAGACTCAAAAGGCAGATTAGACATCCATCACGGGTATGTTAATGGCAAGTTTGCTACAGTACTTCGCGACACCGGAAGTACACTTATTGGCCTGAAAACAACATTCATAACGCCTACAGACTATACAGGCAGACACATCACATGTAGAACATTTTCAGGCAATATTGAAAAATACCCATTAGCATGGGCATACATTGAAACACCATTCCTCACCGGGAAAGTAAAGGTCGCGGCACTTACAAACCCAGTGTGCGATATAATCATAGGAAATTTACCTGAGGTGAATGACCAACCTCATAATCATGACATAACATCACTATGTATTGATGATAACACATCACCACCAAATGTCACCACAGAAAATGTCATATCACCTATTGAATGTATGTTAGCTAATGCAGCACTAAGTTCTCATCACATCATTGACGACATCATTCCATCATCATCTGATGTCATTGAGTGTGTGAACGCAGTAACAAGAGCTACTGCTAGAGTGCAAGATGAAAGTAACCAAACTGAGGCTATACAAATGCTTAGCCCAGAATTACCACCTAGTGACTCTATGAAGGAAACATTCATAACAGCTCAAAAAGCTGATCCTTCACTGTCAAAGTACTTTGACCTGATCGGCAAAAAGGCAAGAGTAACCAAAAATGCGAAATGGCATTTTGCTTTACACAATGATATACTCACCAGGTATTACACCAGAGGTGACATTACAACAAAGCAAACTGTTTTGCCAACTACTTATCGCAAGCAAGCTTTACATCTTGCTCACGATATACCTTTTGCAGGTCATATGGCATATGTTAAAACCAGGTCAAGACTTTTGACACAGTTTCATTGGCCAAAATTTTGCAATGACATAAGAACATATTGCAGAAGTTGTGATACATGCCAGAAACTAGTAAAAAAAGGTAAACACCCACAGGCAAAGTTACAAGTCACTGACTTAGCCAGTCGACCCTTTGAAAAATTATCAGTTGACATTGTGGGCCCTCTTAGTCATACAACAACTAGAGGGAATAAATATATTCTAACTTTTATTGATCAATGTAGTCGCTGGCCAGAAGCGATTCCGCTAAAGAACATTACTGCCAACGACATCATGGAAGTGTTCTTCCATATTTTCTCCCGAATTGGATTTCCAGATACTATCCAGTCTGATAGAGGCACTCAGTTTATTGCCGCATCCACCCAAGCTTTCACTAAAATGTTAGGAGTGAAGCAAGTTTTCAATAGCCCCTATCATCCTCACTCTAGTGGGATTATAGAAAAGCTTAATGGGGATCTGAAGCACATGCTTGCCAAAGTAACTCAAGATCACCCCAACAACTGGGATGTATACTTACCAGCTGTCCTTTTTGCTTATCGCGAGGTACCACATTCAAGTACCGGTTTCTCTCCTTTTGAACTAATCTATGGTGCCAAACCACGAGGCCCATTAACAATTTATCACCAAATGTTAACTGATTCTACTCCAATACTGAAACCCATATCATCATTTGTGTATGTAACATCATTGCGTGAAAGGATTATTAAATCATGTGAAATTGCTAAAAATGCACTTAAACTATCTGGTGCTACTTACAGACAGTACGCAGACAAAGGTAACAGAACTATAACATTGACACCTGGACAGGACGTTCTACTACTACTACCTAGTGACAGACAGCTACTGACTGATTCTTGGCAGGGACCTTTTAAAGTGACAAGACAAATCTCACCTGTAGACTACGAAATCCTAATAAAAGACAAACACAAAATATTTCACATAAATATGCTAAGACCATACTACAACAGAGACAACGAACAAGACGATACGACAGCTTGCACCGTGATAATAGATCACGAAGATGACGATTCTAGCGACGAGATTCCAACACCTACATTAGACACGACAAACTGCTTGAATGAGATCAAGATCAATCCAAACCTAAGTCAAGCAGAGACAAACAGTTGCAAACAGTTGATACAACAGTACAACACCATCTTTTCTGACAACCCAGGACAAACAGAATTAGTACAGCATCACATCACACTCACATCAAACACACCAATAAGATGCAGACCATACACAATACCATTACACTACAAAGAACAGTTACATCAAGAAATCATCAACTTAGAAAAAAACAACATCATCAGACGATCCTTATCAGACTTCTCTTCACCCATGGTCATTGTACGCAAAAAGGACAAGACAATACGACTTTGCATCGACTACAGAAAACTGAACAAAATAACTGTTTTAGATCTTGAACCAATGGCAAACACTGACGATCTTCTGACAGAACTGACTGACGCTAAGTTCTTTACGACGCTTGACATGTCTAAAGGTTACTGGCAGATAGCTGTACATGAAGACAGCAGACATCTAACAGCTTTTGCCACACCTTGGGGACTGTACGAATGGTGCAAACTTCCATTTGGGCTAGTCAATGCCCCAGCCACATGCGTACGCATGACACGACTCCTCCTATCTGACATTCCTAATATCATTTGCTATATTGACGACATCTGTGTCCATACAGAGACAATGACGGAACATATAAAGACACTAGAACAGACACTAGAACGTATCAGACAGCACGGACTGACAGTGAAGCCTTCAAAGGTGAGCATGGCTTACCAAGAGATATCATTTTTGGGGTACAGAATATCCAATGGCTTTGTCATGACAGACAACAAAATTGTCTCCAAAATTCTAAAACTGTCACTCCCGACTAATAAGAAACAAGTCCGGAGTTTGTTGGGACTGATCAATTATTACAGGCAATTCATTCCTGATTTTTCATAACTGACCGAGGTTTTTTCTAACTTACTAACCAAGGATAAGCCTGAAAAAGTTGTACACGATGAATGCCTACGAAATGCATTTCATAAAGTTTTGACATACTTTTCTGATAAGAATTCGAATAATCTCATCCTTAAATTGCCCAACATTCGTTTACCTTTCAGATTGAGAACAGATGCTAGCTCCGTTGCTATTGGGGCAGTCCTGTTGCAGGAATACAACAACATCCTGCATCCCATTTGTTTCATATCAAGAAAACTAAGGCCTCGAGAGCGGGCATGGTCCATTCCGCAATTAGAGGCACTTGCCTTAGTAGAAAGTGTGACGAAACTATCCAGATACCTTCTAGGACGTCACTTTATCATCGAAACTGACAACAGTCCATTACGGTATATAAATGCCGGAGTACCATCCAACAATATGATTGCTCGCTGGTCCTTGAAGCTTCAAAATTACAGTTTCGAGGTTCGTCATATTTCAGGCAGAATCAATACAATTGCCGATCTTTTGTCCCGTTGTCCAACCGACCCAGTAAGCAATGTCTGAGTGCAGAGTGTACTAATACACTCAGAACAACACAGCCACCAATGAGTGAATGTTGTTTCTATTCACCTACTGTGTAAGGTCTATAATTGTAATTGTGATACGGTTAAAAACCGACATGTATAATATACTTATTTTAATCAAGCCATGTAATGAGTGTAGTATAATTGTGTAGTGTGTGTTAGAAAGAGAACATTATTAATTGTAAATATACACCAAGAACAGTGTCACAGATGCTTAACCACTTACCAGAAGCGAACTTTACCAGTTAACAGTGACAGCTGTGAGTGACTTTCTTCACCGTGATATTTTAACGACGTGTGCAAATGTGGACTGAACAGTGACTTCTACACCACCTCTGCATCGAATTTAATCCAAAATGTTCGACAGTTGAACATCGGAAATACGAACATTCAATCTTTATCCAGAAGTTGTGAACACAGCGGAAATAAGAACATGCCATCATAATCCGATAGTTGTGATACTAGAACATCAAACACGAACTTTGAGAACATTTAACTATCCTTTACAAAATAAAACGGGAGTATTTGTGTTCAAACCGTGTAACAGCAACTAAATTTTGCGTTTCGTGTGTACTTCCTGTGTAATTTAAAAAGTATAGCAAAATTAGCAGACGATATACAAATATTCAAAAACTTATGACGATTGTAAAATCCTTTTGAATGTATAAAATATAATACACCAATTGGTTACTTATTTATTTTGATTAGTGTAATCTTAGAATCATATCTTGATTAATGTATTCATATTACCGACTTTTTCTCGTTAATATGAAGAAACGTCAAGCAATGACGCTAAGAAATTAAATAATTATTGTAATTTATTGAATTTCTTGATTGTCAAAATTACTTCCCTTGCATTTACGAATTACACCAAGGGCCATAATTTGAAACATATTCATTAATGTGTATTGTATAAATAGACATTTTGTTGCTCAAATGGTTAACACACCGGGTAGGCGTCCACCAAGCATGGCAGAGAGCTGCCAACATTGCAAACCAACATAAGAGCTCCTGGCCAAATGAGGTCAGAGTTTGAGTGTTTAATGCGACTTATGTAAAGTCGTATTTCAGTCTGGCTAGATGGCTGTTGCAAAACAACCATATTATTACGTTTTTTTTTCAAAAATTGCTGCGAGGTAGATGCGTGAAGCTGGTACTACTGATCTGACTGGGTATTATTGCAATGGAGGTAACCAGCCATCAGGGGGATGAGACCTGAGTTGTGTTAAAAGTTGTACTTCATTTGTCATTTCAATGCAACTTACATTTTTTGTATATATTTCCATGCCATTTATGTATTTTCATGCATAACACTGGGAAAGAGTAGTCTCTGACATGAAGTTAACACTACCCCAGTATATACAGACATCATGAATGAAAGATGACATCTTTCATTGAGGTACCCGGGGAGAATGTCAGAGCCTAACATGGTATAGCTGTGCAGCAACATCGTTGCGACACCCGGCGGACAAGAATTGTCGGCGGACAAGATTGTTACCTGACACGCGACCAGCGGTCAGGCTGACGACAGACGCACGCAGGACACGTGACACCACTAGAGGCAGTGGGCAGTTGGCGTGCTAAGCTCAGACCGAGCTGGGACCGGAGACTGGACGGACATGTGCGATGAGAGCAAGGCGTTTGTGTGAATCTCCGTGATTGAAAGCCGAACGACTGATATCTTGAGCGTCAGACCTATGAGCTGTATTGTGGTTGTGAGCGTCGTGAGTTATATATTGCAGATGGTTGTAATTATCGTTCTGTATTTAATGTGGCAATAAATCCATAGAACTTGTGTTGCTGTGTCTTACGTCGAATCACGTTATACTTGTACTGTCTCACACGTGTTAGCTAACGAGCCAATTATAAGATCCTGACAGACGTGTTCTGGTCTGTCCATAACATGGTAGTCACCTTGAACAGGCTTTGGTGCCACCATCTCAAACGACCGCCCCACAGCAGGCGATGAAGAAAATTATCCACTTTTAAGGAATTCATTCATTTATTCATTCAGTAGCATGTCCTTTGCAGAACCTCGCTCCCATAACAACCTTCCGGAAAACCTCTCGATCATAAGCAAGATGTCCCGCATCTGATACACCCATCTGGAGATCATCCGCCACATCCTGCACCCATCTTCTCTTTGGCCTTCCTCTTCCTCTCTTCCCAGGCATATACCCCTCCATTATTGTTCTCTCCAAACTTTCGTGACGTTTCAAGTGACCAAAATATTTCAATTTTCTTGGTTTTATCGTCTTTAATAGCCAACCTTCTTCAATATTCAACTCTTGAAGTATGGATGCATTTGTTCTTTTCTTTACCCACGATATTCTTAGAACTCGTCTATAACATTTATATTCAAAGGCGTTTATGCACTGTTCTGCTTGTTTAGTAAGTGTCCATGTCTCACAGGCGTATGTTGCAATGGGAAAGATGCATGCTCTTAAAAATCTAATTTTTGTAGTTCTATCTGTCCCACTCCATAATGTATTAAGGAATTCAAGGACATTTATTCTTCTTCCTTCGCTCGTTTGAAATTTGTCTATATCTACTAGAACATTTATTCAAATAGACAAGGAAGAATTACAATTAAACACAACGTCAAAGTGATAACAGATATTCTGAGATAACAGATATGTCACAGCCTCACATAGGGGCGGTAACCGACATAAAGTAAGAGACACTGGCGAAGGACTACAACTCCCGCTCAAGGGAAAGAAGTGAGTCACTCGAAGGCTTGAGTAATCCAGAGCCTTCTCGAAGGACTGGTCAGTGGGTCCACTGTCCCGTGGACACTGATATGGCCCGCCTATTACGGGGTCCACGAGAAACTCGGATAGAGTTACCACCCGTGTCGGATTGCGACACGTGTGAAACGGCAGAGACAGACTGGACATCGAGGAAGCAAAAGGGCTTACCTTAGAGGGACTTGATAGTTCAGACCCATGTGTATTTAGGGGTCGTAGACATATGCTAGATAGTTGCTTAGAATTGTTTGTTATAATCATGTGTGATGTACAACCTCTGTGATACGCAACTTGTCGAGTGCGGGCTTGTCAATACCCACTTCGCCAGCGCACTGTATATATTATATAAATAAATGTTGCTATATTGTATCTCACGGAGTTTGTTGCCTGTATGAGCCCGAGTCCAGATCCCCTAGCGATCTAAGACTGTAACAGGCTATTTGGGGGCAATCGCCGGTTTTGGCACACGCTTTACGTTTCAGACAGCTCTTGGTTGCCAAGTAAAAAATTAATTAAATTATATCAAGGTTTAATACAGAACAAAGTTAAAAAAACTTTGCAGCTATCTAGTAATGAACTAGTATTAGTCCCTCTTCACGAACATTGCAAATGATGTTAATACTATGAAATTTGACATGACTGTGACATTTACGTTGACTGTTACTAATTTTTTTTTTATTCCAACATCAGATTGTTCCGCGAATTATCGGGTGTACGTATCCTATCCTCCAACAGTGGCGAGAGAACAAGACTACATTCGAGAGCTCATGGAAAATAAGATGAGTTTCATTTCATGCTCATTGCAACCCTAAGCGGTACTTACCATCATCCATTCATGTAACATTGTTGCTTTGCATTGATTTGTATGTATATTCATAACCTCATAACCAACAAAACTTTTCATGTGTATTTGCTCATGTAAACATTAAGGGAAATAACTAACTTTTGTATTTCCCAACTATTTTCTAAGGGATTTAATTTCATTCAAGTTAACAACAACTAAAAGACAAAATGTCAACGTTAGAACAATGTATTGAGTTAGGTATTAGATTAGGATATAAAGAGGAGAAACTGTCAGAATGGGCACAAACGACGCATTCAGAAAATATGGCACGAGAGGAAAGAGCAATAGAACGAGAAGAGAAAAAAATGCAATCAGAAAGAGAAGAGAAAAAGATACAGATGCAATTGCAGGCTGAAGAAAAGAAAATGCAACTGCAGGCTGAAGAAAAGAAAATGCAACTGCAGGCTAAAGAGAAGCAAATGGAGCTTGAGGCCGCGGCCAAACAAGCCCAATTAAATGCAGAGACACAAATAAGACTAAAACAAATGGAAATTGACTCCAACCTAGAAATGTCAGTAAACAAAATGAAAAGTAAAGAAGAGGAACAAAAATACAACAAATATAAAGGCCTCGTTAAAGCATTCTGCTCAGGAGATTCTATCAGCGCATACTTAGAAAACTTTGAGTGTTTAATGACCTACCATAAGGTCGCAAAAATCGACTGGTCATTTATTTTGATTAGAAATTTAGCTCTTGAACCCTTAAAAGTAATAGAGACAGTTCCACAAGATATGAGGAAAGATTATGATTATTTAAAGCAAAGAATACTTCAACATTTCTCACTAGATACAGCAGGCTATCAACAACAGTTCGCAAAATTAGCCCCACAACCTAATCAAACCTTCATAGACTACGTGTCTACAGTTCAGGATATATGTACAAAGTGGATAACCTCAGCAAAAACAAATAACAACCATGACAAACTGAAAGAACTCATTATAATTGACAAAATTATTAATACAATTCCAACACCTTTTTCTAAATTTTTGAAACAAATGGATTGTAAAACTATCCAAGAGGTAGAAGCCAAGGGGAGCGCATTTTTTTACAGCGAACCGCGATATTTTCCAGTTAAACATGAGCCAAAATGAAACAGCGGCAGTTACAAACACTAGATACTCAAAACCAACTGAAAATAAGTTCAAACAACGCTCGAAGTTCACGAAACCAGTCAAGTGCCAGTATTGTCATCTGACACACGAAGAGTACGCGATGTGTGACAAATCACCGAATTATCCGCATCATCTCCAAATGATAGTGGAGAAATAAAAGAACAAAAGAAATGCGTATCAGAGAGCGGTCAAATGCTATTTTTGTGCCAGCTATGGACATTATTCACGATTTTGTGAAGGGCGAAAGATAATGAAGCAGGCCAATGCCGCACTAATTGACACTTCCTCAGAGGAAGAGATTGAACAACTGAACGAATGTGACAATCAGAATGAAAGTTTGAGTGAGCTAGGAAATGCAGTGCAAATCATTGACACCATTACAGATAACAAATGTAACACCTGTAGAAAATTTCAGCTGGATACAACGTTGTTATGCGGCCACACAATCCCAGTTTCTAACGAAATGGCCAACGCAGCCTTATCATCAACAGGCAAATTCAATTTCACAACAGGTTTTGTAAATAACAAAAAGTGCACATTAATACGCGATTCCGGCGCAACTCTTTGTGGAATTAAGAAAACATTAGTGAACGACAAAGACTACACACACAAATACGTAACTTGTCGCACATTCGCAAGCACGATCGAAAGATACCCCCTAGCACTTTTCGAAATTCGCACACCGTTTATATCAGGACTAGTATTGTGCGCAGTACTAGAAAATCCTGTTGCTGAGATTATCCTTGGGAATCTGCCCAACATAAGATCTTGCTCTGAAAAGGAAATCAGAGATTGGGAGCAGGAAAACTGTATCCAGAACCCAAACAGCGATTCTAAAGGGAAACACCACGCGTGCTTGTCTCAAACTGCCAAAAGCACAAGGGAGACAACCAATGACGGAATTCAAAATGAATTCACCGAGGTGCATAAAGCAGGGCCGGTTGAATCTGTCAGTGATACCACCAACTTAAAACCTCGAACTGAGGATGCCATCGATCCACAAATTACCAAGCCTGTAGATGTGCAACAACACACACAACAGACTAAGGCAATAACACGACAGACAACACACAAAACCCACACCGACCAACTTCAGGAGTCGCTAGAAATCATATTACCTAACACTACCGCCACTAATTTTGGAGAAGAACAGAAAGCAGATCCTACACTTTCCCAATATTTTCGGTTAGTAGGACTTAAACCAAAATTGACTAAAAATGCTTCATGGACATTTAGAATAAAGAACAATGTTCTAACTAGATTATATACCAGAGATCAGACCACGATACAGCAAATAGTTCTACCTCAATCACATCGTAAGAAAGTACTAAATATAGCCCATGACTCACCTTTCGGAGGTCATATGGGTTACGAAAAGACTAGAGCCAGAGTCCTGAGCCAATTTTACTGGCCTAAATTTTGCCAACACATAAAAACCTATTGTAGATCATGTGATACATGTCAGAAACTAGTCAAAAAGGGAAAGAATCCTACGGCAGAAATTCAATCAACCACAACTGCCTCGAGGCCATTTCAAATTGTGGCAGTTGATTTAGTAGGTCCTTTGAACCACATCTCAAACAAAGGAAATATATATATTTTTACACTTGTGGATCTATGTTCGAGATGGCCAGAAATGATTCCATTAAAATCTATCTCCTCTAAGGATGTGACGGACGTATTTTTACATTTATTCTCCCGTTTTGGCTTCCCGGAGAAGATAATTTCAGATAGGGGAACACAGTTTATATCTAATGCCACCCAATCAGTAACTAAGTTACTAGGCATAAAACAATGTTTCACCAGTCCCTATCGACCGGCCGCGAATGGAATTTGCGAAAAACTAAATGGGGACCTGAAACATATGTTATCCAAAGTGACAGCTGAAAATCCAGCCGATTGGGATATACTTCTCCCAACGGTGCTGTTCGCATATAGAGAAGTCCCAAAATCAAGCACAGGGTTCTCTCCCTTCGAATTGATATATGGAGCGAACCCAAGAGGACCTCTCACTATTTACAGAGATATAATATCACAACCTGTAAATACTCAATTACCAGTTGCCACCTATGATTTAGTCACTGACACCAGAGACAAAATCATTCGATCCTGTATACTGGCCAGAACATCATTACAGGAGAAAGGTTTTAGGTACAGGCAGTACGCCAACAAAGGTGCAAAAACGATTGTATTACAACCAGATCAGGATATTTTACTATTGCTACCTGACAAGGGAGATTTACTATCAACCTCTTGGCAGGGACCATTTAAAATTGTGAGAAGAATTTCGGAAGTTGACTACGAAATTTCTTTGAATGGAAAGTTGAAAATATTCCATGTAAATATGTTAAAACCATACTATTCTAGAAATGACAGTGACACGAATAAGCAGACGCAGATGACAGATAACAGAAACAAAACGACAATTACCCAACTGAATGACACCTTGACAAACGAAGCATCGTTAACGACTCATTCTTGCGACAACGAAGACGACGAAAACATATTTACAGTACCGACAATATGGGATGACGACAACGCCGACCAATTTGACGACACATTGACAACTATTAGTCTAGACGACGACGACGATGACATTGAAGACAATTTACAAACAGTAGCATCAGTAATAAATCAGACGGACGTAGACAATACGGAAATTCCAGTACCAATTATGAATGACGACAGTAGTATGAAGGACATACAAATCTCTGACACTTTGACACAACAGCAGCGACAAGACATTTTGTCTCTCCTTAACAACTATAAAACTATCTTCTCAAACAAACCTGGACGGACTGACAAAATAATACATTCAATTGTGCTGACAGATCTGACACCGATCAAATGTAGACCATACTCTATTCCTTTGCATTATAGAGCAAATTTAGACAAAGAAATTTTGGACTTAGAGAAAAATAGAATAATACAGAAGTCTATGTCCCAGTATTCTTCGCCTATAGTCCTGGTGAAAAAGAAGGACCATACGATTCGTTTGTGCATAGATTATAGAAGGTTAAATACGATAACCACAACAGATGCTGAGCCAATGAACAGCTGTGAAGACCTCATTTTGAATATGTCTCAATCATCCTTATTTTCTAAGCTTGATTTAGCGAAAGGTTACTGGCAGATACCACTACACCCTTCTTCAAGACATATAACAGCATTCGCTACACCTCTGGGGTTGTACGAATGGAGATATCTTCCATTTGGTCTCAAGAACGCTCCCGCCACATTTGTCAGGTTAACTAGGTTGTTATTGCACGGCATTAAGGACGTGCAATCTTATATTGATGACATATGCATTCATTCTTCTAACATGACTTCTCACTTACTTACACTCCAACAAGTCTTTAAACAAATCTTTCTTTTTGGACTTACTATCAAACCTTCCAAGGTTGAAATAGGCTATAAATAGATAGACTTCCTTGGTCATAGGATTTCCGAAGGCAAACTTTTGACAGATGATAAAATTGTATCGAAAATTCTCAACCTAGAAGTTCCAACTACAAAGAAACAAGTTAGAAGCTTATTAGGTCTCATAAACTATTATGCCAAATTTATACCAAACTGGGCAGAACTTACATCAGTTTTTTCTAATCTGTTGACAAAAGATCATCCAGAAAATTTTTGTAAAAGTACCCGCTTAGAGGATGCAATGTGCAGATTGAAATACATTTTTTCGAACCCACCAGTATTAACACTACCAAATATAGATATACCCTTTATTTTGACCACAGATTCGAGCTCTATTGCAATTGGAGGATGCCTAATGCAAGAAGTGCAAGGGGTGAGGCATCCTATACTTTACGTAAGCCGGAAGCTGAACAAGGAAGAGACCCATTATTCTACGGTGGAATTGGAGGCATTGAGTCTACTATTTTGTATACGCCGATTATCTAAGTTCCTCTTAGGTTCCCATTTTGTTGTGCTAACCGATAACTCGCCATTGTTGGTACTTAAGCAAGGTGTTCCTAAAAACCATCGTTTACAAAGATGGAGTCTTCTTCTTCAAGATTTCGACTTCGAAATCCGCCATATCAGAGGCACTGACAACATTATTGCTGATATTTTATCACGGCAAACGAATGCACCATCAGACTAACATTAGGCACATTAATAATTCGCCATACAAGAAGCTGTGATATTTTATTCTGTGGCATAGAACAGTGTACCTCTACACCTCCTAGAGAACTTTCATTTAGAAGAAATATCACCCAAGTGAATAGGTTACGTATAACACCCACGAACATGACACTTTGAGAACCCTATACTACCAATCACCAAAAGCTCTATAAACATTCCGAGCAAGACATTATCTGTGAAATAATCCCAACCAGTGAACTGACAGTGATCATGAAAGCAGTAAGAACACTTTGTACTCGACATTAAGAACATTGTATAGTTGCTGTTGCTGAGAAACTATGCAAACAGCCGGAATAGAACGACGTCGATTACATCATGCAAGAGACAGCCATATTAACCGTTAACATTCATGGCACGACACACGGACATCAGGAGGACAACGCACACATCATCGTTGGAATTAGTTAATTAATTTAGTAGTATTTAATATGTAGTATACTTGTATTGAATTATGTATATAAAATATGCCAACCTGTAACTTGTATATTTTCTACCATAATATTACAGGTATTTCCACTCATAAGCGAAATATCCTTCCTAAGCAATTTTCTCTATTTAAATTATAAACCATTTTTTGAGTACTCGTACAAAAAGTACTTATTATCTTAAAGGGAACAAATCGCCTAATCCGTTTTTTCTAAGGGCAATAAGACTTACCTCAACTTTACTTAGATATTTTAACGTAATACTATTGTGTATGAAAGATGTGTGAATGACAGGATGAATGAATTAAATGAGAGAGTGATATACTGAGCGGACAAATTGTAAGCAACACGTATTTATTTTAACTTGTCTGCGTCTTTTATGTAAAATGTGTTACTTGTCTAAATTGTTGATACATGTTTAGTATTTAAGACACTACATCTAAGCGCCACTGCTTGGAATGCCCGATCATGCATTACACACAGTGGGGTAATTCATGATAAAGGATATCCCAACTCGTGACGCTTGGAGATAAACCATACATTGAGCACACACTTTATACAAAACTCAATACTGAACACTAACAATTAAAATACAGTCACTTTATTAGAAACAGCAACATATTAGTCAATACACTAACAAGCCAACAGGGACACGTGTAGTAAGATGGGATAAAACAACAGCATAACTACATATTCAGCATTATACAACATACGAAAGTAAAAGTGTATCGAAATGCACACTCAGGACAAGATTTGCATGTGCACTTAATTAGCCAAGACTTTTGTCTTGTTAATACTCTATTACACAGAGTTTAATTATCTTGGTATCAATGGGATACTTGAGAAGGGCGGATTGTATAAACAACTAGGAAACGTCACGTAACTTCGGTCAGATAAGCATTTTTAAGGACACAGAAGAGAGAGACCTCTTCAGCAAATCATCGTAAAGTGGTGTATGGGAGAATACATGAGTGTTGATGCAGAGATGTAGGTTGCCAAGTTACTATCCACCAAACTACAAACACCGAATTTATGTGATTCTGTGACAGAATTAGTACAAAACTAATTACCTTATATAACCCATCTAATCAGGGGGGAGAGGGGGACTCCTGTCACAGCCTCACATAGGGGCGGTAACCGACATAAAGTAAGAGACACTGGCGAAGGACTACAACTCCCGCTCAAGGGAAAGAAGTGAGTCACTCGAAGGCTTGAGTAATCCAGAGCCTTCTCGAAGGACTGGTCAGTGGGTCCACTGTCCCGTGGACACTGATGTGGCCCGCCTATTACGGGGTCCACGAGAAACTCGGATAGAGTTACCACCCGTGTCGGATTGCGACACGTGTGAAACGGCAGAGACAGACTGGACATCGAGGAAGCAACAGGGCTTACCTTAGAGGGACTTGATAGTTCAGACCCATGTGTATTTAGGGGTCGTAGACATATGCTAGATAGTTGCTTAGAATTGTTTGTTATAATCATGTGTGATGTACAACCTCTGTGATACGCAACTTGTCGAGTGCGGGCTTGTCAATACCCACTTCGCCAGCGCACTGTATATATTATATAAATAAATGTTGCTATATTGTATCTCACGGAGTTTGTTGCCTGTATGAGCCCGAGTCCAGATCCCCTAGCGATCTAAGACTGTAACAAGATATAACAATTACACTGAAACCATTTCTAGTACTGGCATATTATAGAGATAAACTGGAAACAGAAACAAAATTGAACATCTTTTCTACATCAGTCAATGTGGAACCAGCTGATGTGTCGGATAACCTACAACAAGAAATCATAACAAGATCCACGTCCAATCACTGTCACTAAAAACAAAACACCGTCATCTACTGTATGTAGTGTCTAGCGGTGTAAGGGGTCTTGAGCCTGAAGAATTAAGGCCGCCTGGCTAGTGCAGTCGCCGCGAACTGTGCAGGTTAAGCTGTTTTTTTTTTGCCCCGACAGAAAATAATCCACACCTTACCGAGGATTTGAACCTGGGTCTCCCAAAGGAGAATCCGGCATTCTTAGCCACTCTGGCAATCTTTTCATACAAAAATCTTCTAAGAACTAATCCAGACAAAAGGACACTGACAGATCCCAATGACTGACGAATCAACCTCATTGTTTTCTGGACTCCACAAGGACTTTTCCAGCGACCCTGTATGCCTTTGAATATTTTTATTGCATATGACAGAGTTTTGTAAATTCATGTCATTCTTACATGATGCCAACGCCATGTTAACATAAATATATTGTTCGATGGTCATATTATGTTAGAAATGCTTTTATATTATCATGACAATATAGTTACAAGTTATCAAGCATACATAGGTTTTTCACAACAAATAATGCAACTATTTGTACCCTATCTTTTGATGATGACAAAGAAATATTGTAATAACCCAATTATGGACCCCGCTATCGGTCATGCTTACACGACTCACGGGAATCAGTCTAATCCAGGACAAAACATTCACAGCAATGGGTCACTTGAACAATAGGGCACTATTAGCGATAAGCCAAATGTGCATTAGTGGACCAGATATTAAGACTGACACCTCATAACATTACGATCCTATCTGCAGATACATTTACAGTCATCTAGACATATCTAGTTTCAAAGTTGAATCAAGTTATCAGTTGCGTCATAGTATATGAAGGTATAAAAACTGCTGCACGCAGTTCTTTTCAAAACTTACCTTCCCAAAGAGTCAACTGTTAGTCATGGTTTCCAACTTCACGGCAAAAGGTCATCCTATAATGCTCTGTTCCTGTGCCAGTGAATATCACACAAAATGCTCAATGTCCCATATGAAAAGGGGAACAGACAGTAGTCTCGACGAACCAACAGCATGCACAGGCATATATGCGTAAGGCTGCTACCAGATTGCCAACATGGCAGTCCACCTTGAAAATTACAGTTCATCATCGATGGAAGCAGCAGCCATTAGAAAAGCAGCAATTTCACACACATTACTGCATAATGCAAAACCAGCTAGTTAAAACAACCGGCTGTCCACCATTTTTCTGAACATGCAATTCACTATATAAACAATTGAGGACAGATGATGTAAAAGCATTCCACACAAAATCCACAGCTGAGTTTCGCTCCATGCACGTTAACTCATTAGCTGAGGAACGGAACCATGTACTGCCAGTCCAACATGAGGAAACAGTAAAAGCAAACCATAGCCACAAGCAAAACCACTCGAGGCCTTAACTACTCAAGAGCCTATCTGACTGTGTTCTAGACTGAGACGACACAACCTGAAGATGCAGTTGCCAGCAGCAGCATCATCAATACCAGCTCACGTCTCACCAAAGGGAAGCAGTTCAGAAACAACATGAGGAGTGAGTTAATTAAATAGTTGACCAAATATAGCAGGATAATCGTTAATTTGGTATAATGTACGCAAATGATGTTATAAACATTACACAAATGATGTTATAAACATTACACAAATGATGTTATAAACATTCAAATGTCCCTTGCCAGAAAAAAGGTTTCCCATACTTGGTCTATGGCAATGGATTTCAACCGGTGGGGAATTCCCCCCCCCCCCCACACAGGGGAGAATTTTAGGGTTTCCAGGGGGGGGGGGAATGAAGACTATTTCAAGATCGCGTTAATACAATAACTGATTACTTTATATTGTTTTTCCTTTCATACTTTACAGTTATGTATGTCTCATCCTACTAAAATTCATTTTTAACTCATTAACTATGACAGCCAACACAGACAATGTAAACTTAACTCATTAACTACGACAGCCAACACAAATAATGTAAACTTAACTCATTAACTATCAGCCAACACAAACAATGTGAACTTAACTCATTAACTATGACAGCCAACAAACACAATGTAAAGTTAACTCATTAACTATGACAGCCAACAAACACAATGTAAACCTAACTCATTAACTATGACAGCCAACAAAGACAATGTAAACTTAACTCATTAACTATGACAGCCAACAAAGACAATGTAATCCTAACTCATTAACTACGACAGCCAATGAAACCATACAAACCTAACTTATTAACTATGACAGCAAATGAAACTATACAAACTTTAACTCATTAACTACGACAGCCAATGAAACCATACAAAGCTGGGCAGGTACAACATCGACATTGCAGCCTTGATCGAGACACGACTTGCAGAAGAAGGCCAAATCTGTGAAGTAGGTGCCGGCTACACATTCTTCTTGAGTTTTATTTTATTAATTTGGACAACGCTGCTTTAATTAATTGATGGGGATTTGGGAGAGAGAGATAGAGAGAACGAACGAACGAACGAACGAACAAACTTTATTTTCAAAGGGTTAAGAATTGGGCACGCAGGCCCGTCTAACATTCTGCCCTTCTATCACTCTCTTCCATACATTATTTCATTCACACGTCATTCAAGGCTAACAGAGAACAGCAACAATATAAAACTTATGCATAATAAAAGCATTGGCAAAATGCGAACATCAAAACTACACGATACAGTAACATTAGATAATGGTCAGACACTTATTAGCCATGTGGAATATACTGGCCTACCAAAAGGGGACTGGCTGTTATACTAGGGTTTTGTTATTATTATTATTATTATCACTATTATTATGGGGGAAGGTAATCCGTACTGAGATAGTGTTCGAGTAATTTGCGATTATATGAATAAGGATTGGTGATGTCTTTTATTTCTTGTGGAAGATTGTTCCACAGCTGAGCTGCAGAGTACGTTAAGCTTGTTTTGTATAAGTCAATCCTAGGCTTCGGAATGTGTAATATATTTAAACGTTTACTGTGTCTAGCATTATATTTAAACAATGGCCAAAGGTAATTTGGGGCATTCCGATGCAAGATTTTGTGAATTAGTTTAGCTTTATTGAAAAGCAGGCGTTTGCGGAGTGGTAGCAACTGAAGGCGTTTATACAGGCTGGGATTGTCAGATAAATGTTTGCTATAAATTAGACTCATGGCCCGTTTCTGGAGTGAGTAAAGTCGCTTGGTGTTTGAATTAGAACAACCGTCCCAGATTGTAGAGCAGTAGTCAAAGTGTGTCTGAATATGAGAAGTATAGAATAGTTTCCTTGTGTCCTCATCAAGGAAGTTTTTAATTTTGGCGAGTTGGTAGACTTTTTTCGCTGTTTGTTTAATGAGCGCTTGAACATGGGAATTAAAGGTTAGGTTTCTATCAATGATTAGGCCTAATGTTTTGTGCTCAATTACACTTTCTACTGGCATGTTATCGATGTGAAGTTGAAGTGATGTGTGTGAGCTTAGAGTTTGAAGTCTTTGTCTGGTTGTTAATAACATTGATTTTGTTTTAGTGATATTAATTTGCATACGGTTTGAATAGCTCCACCTAACTACATTATTTAATTCTTGTTGTAAAGACGACTCCAGTAAAATACAGTTTTCAGCGTTTGTGTACACTGTACAGTCGTCTGCAAATAGATAGCAGGACGATGAAAGATGCAAAGGTAGATCGTTAATATATATGGCAAATAATAGAGGGCCAAGAATAGAGCCTTGTGGTACTCCAATATTGAATGTAGTGGTTTGAGACAGCGATTTATTATGTGATACTACTTGCTTTCTGTCCGATAGAAAAGATGATATTAGAGTGACTACATTAGGACCAATTTTCATTGTCTCAAGTTTCTTAATTAAAATAACATGGTCTATCATATCAAATGCTTTCTTGAAATCAATAAACACAGTTCCACATAGACTGTTGTTGTTTATACTCTCGTGCCAATTTTCTATCATGTTTGTTAGGGCCGTATGGCAAGAATACTTTGGTCGAAATCCTGATTGGCTGTCAACAATAAGCTTGTTGCGAACTAAATACTGTAATGTTACTTTATGGATGTGTTTTTCTAGTGGCTTAGATAGTGATGATAGTAAAGAAATGGGTCTGTAATTGTTCGGGAGACCATTGTCCAATGAACCAGATTTAAGAAGAGGGTACACTTTAGCGATTTTGAGAGCTGATGGAAAGTGGCCTTTGGTGAGACACTGATTATATACATAGGTTAGTGATATACTGATCACTGGCGCAGCACAACGGAGAATCCGGTTGCTGATTCCATCTAAGCCAGATGAGGTTGTGTTTTTTAGGTTACTGAGGTAAGTGAATACTTCAGTGATTGTCATTAGCGGTATGTCGGAAAGAATATCGCGGGAGCATCTACTCTCGCAAAACGATGACAGTAAAGATATGTTGCAAGGAGAATTAGGTATTGAAGCCTTCAACTGGTCTATGTCAGTTTGAAAAAACTTACTGAATTGGTCGCATGTAATATGATTTGATGGTAAGGAATGTCGGGAGTTATACTTGTTTGTCAAAGTGTTAATTGCCTTCCATATATCCTTACTATTTGTTTTATCTATTACTAAGTTCTTAAAGTAATTTTTCTTTTCCCGTCGTATGGTATATTGAACTTTGTTTCTAAGAGTACGGTATACGTTGAGATCCCGCTTTTTATGTGCTTTATCTCTGTCTCTCATAATTTCAAGTATTTCATGTGTGATCCAAGGTGACTTGACGTGGTGTTTTACTCGAACTTCCTTGATTGGCACATGTCTATCAAAAACATCAATAAAGGTTTTCATCCAGAATTCCAAAGCATCACCCGGGTCAGGAAGCTGATATACATTGTCTAGAGGTGAACTGAGCAAGTCCTGTAAAAATGCGTTTTGGTTGAAATTTTTGTAACTTCTATATTTTACACTTATGTGTTTATGTTTAGGAGTTTTAATTCCTTTTTTAGACCACGTGCAGCATATTGGGTAGTGATCGCTCATTACACAATTAGGTACGGTGCATTCTATGATGTTGTCTGAGCAAGTTACATAAATGTGATCTATGATTGTTGAAGATGACTTTGTTACTCTAGTAGCTTGTTGTACTATTTGTTGGAAATTGTATGATGCAATTATATTTCCCCATATTATGTTGGATTTGTTGGTGTCAATGTTAAAGTCTCCGAGTAGTATAATTTCTTTACCGGAAGCGAAAACCACATCCATCATGGTAGTGAAGTTTTCGTACCAGACTTGTCCAGCACTGGGATTTCGATAGAGGTAGCCAATTATCAGGGGTGTGCGGTTTTGAAGTTTTAGCTCTAACCAAATACATTCTATTTCGCAAGTTTCAAAGTCTAGCCTACGGTTAGCATTTAGTAAATTAGAAACATATGTTATTATGCCTGTCTCTTGTTTCCTACAGGGATCCCTTCTGAAAACTTTGTACCCTTTAATAGAGATGTCCTCATCTGAAATGTTATCGTTAAGCCTACTTTCACTAAGGCCGAATAAATGAAAATTTTGATTGAGAATAGAAAATAACTCTGATAGCTTGTTAAATAAGCTGCAAATGTTTAAGTGTCCAAGGCGTATTCCTGACTTATTGAGCCAGTGTTGCCACTTCTCAGACATTTCATCCATGAAGAAAGTGTAAATTAGTCAAAGTCAAGCAAAAATACAAGATCATAAACAAAACACAATTACATTAACTTACACAATATCAGTAATCCAAATCGATATGTAAATGACAATATTATAACGATATAACTAATTAGACCAACGAATATAATGCAAACACGGAACAAAACGAATTAAAGAACATACAACAAATAATTAACCTGAAAAATCTACTTCACAAGCTAAGTAACCAACTGTTATCCAACAGAATTAATAAATGACTACACAAGTCAATGTCTCTGTTTAAAGCGGAGTATCCCACACGGGAAATAAAACGTTAAACAGTAAGCAATTAAAGTTCAAGGAGGAAGCTCTGTTGCTGGTATCAATGCATATAGGGTTCCGTTTTTAATACATATCCTATCTCACAGGTCTGTATTGTAGAGACATCATAAGGGCTTGATTCAATGCGGCAGGACTAAATTGCATCAAGTGTAGAAGTTCTGGACTCCAATGATGCGGAGCCTGTTGTCCGCTTGGTCGATCATTACTGGCGTGAACTTGGTGATGCGGAACCTGTTGTTGCCCGCTTGTTCGCTCATAGCTAGCGTGAATTTGGTGATGCGGAACCTCTTGTTGTCTTGAGCTTGGTGTGTCAAGGTGGTATTACTACCGTGCGTGTGTACCGCTGCTTGCAACGAGGGTTCGTTGGAAGTGAGGTTAGGGAAATCTTCCTGGTAGTTATTTCCTTCACGTGTGAGGGTGGGGGTAGGAAGGAGAGGTTGATTTGTTCTTGGTAGCATGTGTGCACCTTGAATGGCAGGCTTTCGGGGGTCAGACGTCAGCAGACGTTTATCTGGGGTGATAGGGGTATTTCGACTGGCTTCAATAGTCAATGTTCGTCGTGTTTGTGTGCTGGTCATGTTTTGTGCTCTCTCCGGATACTTGATATTTTTAGCAAGGAAGCTATTACCTAATGTGGATGTGTGGATCTGGTCACTGTACAGTCGTTTCTTTGGCGCGCCTCTTTGAGATGTAAAAAATGGTGTGTTGTTGATAAATTGTACATTATACTGATTACAGAATTTCTCTAGGGTGTTGTTGTTTATGTCGGCTAGTCGCTGTTCGGAGCCATAACTTGGTGGTATGATGGAAGAGAAAAACACTTTAGAATTGGGAAAATTATGGCATAATAAGTCTAGTAGTTTTCGTAACTGAGAAATTGTGATATTTTGGTTTCTCATAGTGTCATTAATTCCTATATGTATTGTAATCCTCTTCACACTTTCGTTGATTTCAATTCTACGTATACTGTTTGTTAGACTGTCTAACACTGCACCAGGAAGTGGAATTGTTGTAGCTTTATCGGCGTGTGATGACGACATACGATCACTGTATATGCCTTTCAACAAGGAGTCGCCAATTATCAAATGGGTGCAGTCAGCTGGTAGTCTCTGTATGTATTGGCTTCTGGTACGGCTTGCACGTTGTTTTTGCCATTGATAATTATCCGGCTGTGGACTGCCTTCTTGAAGGTTACCAGCCGATTCTTGAATAGGCGGATTGTCTGTCAGCAATGTCTCGTCGTACTGATTGTCGTTTACCAATTGCTCTTTTGGTAGTTCAAATCGATTGCTGACTTTTACTTCTATGGGAAATGTCGAGTCCTGTTGACTGGCTTTGTCTGTTTGTTGATGTGTGTTCGTTGGCTGTATAGTTGGTGCTCCCAGAGATGGTTGTGTTGTTTCGAAGCTGTAAGTCTGTGCTAACTGATCACTAGTGGGCGCAGGTTGTAAAGTCTCAATAGTGTGTTTCAGTATACCATTTTCCTCTCTCAGGAGAGCGACCTCTGACTTGAGTTTGATATAGTCATTAGTTATCCTGGCAATCTTGTCTGTGTTTTCAGAGGCGGCGTCTAGAAGTATCTTCAAACTTGCCTCTAACCTTTCAATGTGCTGTTGACAACCGCATGAGTGTTGATCTGTAGCTGGGCTTTCATCTAGTACAGATGGTGCAATCTCAATTTGGTTTGAATTGTTTTCATTTGGTTGTATACTGTCCCCTAGGGGCCTCATCGGGTATTCAATGGCTATCAACACTGGTTGGTTAGAAGAAGCTGCGTTCGAGCTGCTGGTGTGTTGAGTCGTGGCATGTTGGAGTATGTTGTTACTACCGCCTGATGCTGTAACGACTGCCGCTGCAGGCTGTGTTGATTTTATGGTTCTGTCTGACAATAGCGTGACCGCTGTAGGCTGTGTTGGTTTTATGGCAGACACTAGCGTGTTGAAATCGGCGGGTGTGATTAGCGAGTCACTTGTTAGTTTCAGAGCTGCCTGCTCAATTTCAACAAACTGTGTCGCGAGCCACTCAGACATGACGGCGTTTGCCCCTTGTATTAAAATTTTATTCTGGGTGTTGTACAGCAACGTGTGTAGGGGAGATATTTTTACTTCCACCTCCGCTCCTTGTCGGTCTTTTCTATAGTCAACTTTGGCTTCATGGTAATAATTGACCAGGCATTTTCGAAATGCCTCGTAATGTATTGTATTGTTGAATGTGATAGAGATGCATTTACCGTCATCCATACATTTAACAGACAGCGATGGCGAGCTAAAACAGTTCTTAAGTTTGCTTTTCACTGCCCGCTCTTTGTTGAGTGTGTAGTTTCTTGTTACTGTAGATCGTAAACCACTTCGGCCCCTTACTCCCGCTAACTCCAGCACAGAAATTCCCTCCTCGACAGACATCATTACATTACAAAATATTAGGTTTCAACAAACACGGAAACATTGTAGCGCCGCCCACGGTTTAAATCCAAGTGATGTGATTGGCTAGTTCAAGCTATCACTACTGACGCACCGCTGCTCCATGAATGAGTTATCCATAGTGTTATTTAATACAATATTATTAGCATTTATATCTAACACTGCACATATAGCAACTTTAAAAGAAGTTCAACAGTTGAACGGCATCGTTGTGATCACAAACATATAAAATTCATTGCGTACGAATGTAGATAAACAGGAAAATTAATCCAAAAAGGAGGAGACCACACAAACGCGTCCTTCCTCGGCGTCATGAGAGTTGTGAAAGTGGTAATAGGTCAGTAGAAAGGTAGATAAGCAGGTAGAGGAAAGTAGGACAGAGTAGGTAGGTAGAAAGGTAGGTGGGTCAGTGGCCAGGTAGGGGTGTATCTTAAAAGTCGAGAGGATCGACTTCATTGCACCGTGTTTTATCCCATGTGGCTAGGTCTCTTTCCGCAGGGCGGCCTACAGAAAGCGTCACACCAAGCACAAACTCTGTAGCTCCAGCGACTACCCCCATGAGCCTCTGAGAAAAATGCACCTGTGAACCGAAACAGAATCGAAC